>VZRR01009909.1:0-34640 GCA_013398015.1 Oreocharis arfaki | reverse complement strand
TCTTTTTTTTTTTTTTTTTAAACAAATGGATTTGTGTTTTTTCCTTTTCAGATGTGATCTTTATTACATATTGCCTGTTGAATAATTTCTTTGAAGGTATCATGACCTGAGAAATGCATATGCCAGTGTGGATTTTGGATCCCTGCTCTTTGTGTTCCTCACTCTGGATGTATAGACCACCTGGTGAGTTTTGGTCCCCAGATGAGCTGATAAGTCTTAGGGTCAGGTTGCTGATGCACATACTTAGGATTAGTTATACCACAGACACAAAATTGTGCTGCTGTTTCTCCTTATTAATGGTCAGTATGGAAATTTGTTAGGGGACCTTCAGAGGGAAGGATCTTAAATGAAGTGAAGCAATAGAGAGTATTTGAAAAATACCTAATGGCTCATGCTCTTGCATTTATTCCTCTCAATATTCCCCTCAGTGTTTCCCTCAGTGTTCCCCTCTAGATTATCTTCAACAGTGTTTTTGGCAATCAACTGCTGAGCCAGAAACAGATGTATTTATTTTAGAAGAAACACACACATACCTTTCCTGTTGAGATACAGTCCCTTCTGAGTTGTTTCTGTTTCCAAAATAATAAAGGGCACATCAAGATTTACTGATGAATGAGCCAGAAAAAGTTGTAAATAAGAGTATCGATTCACAAATGCTGAGGGTAGGTCCAATCCTGTGAAGACTTACACATGTCACTAAATGTATCTATGAAGGTAGCATCAAAGTATCGCTAACACTAGCTGGGCAAATAAGTTATGCACATTATGAACTTGAGCAAGTAACCCTCACTCAACACCAGAGAGAATCGACTTGGGCAAGGAGAAAGATAGTCCTTCTGAAAACCCCAGCTGTAGGAAGAAATATCATTGAGTTCACAAGCCACCAGGAGATGCATATCCTAGGAAACCAGATTTCATTTGTCTTGGTGCTCGAAGTTCTTCGTACTTTTCATATGATTCACGAGACCAACCACTGACGTCTTGGAACAGGCATACCAGAAAGGACCAGTGTTGGTGTTACATCCTTCCTTTCACAAAGCCCACTCCTAAATTTTTCAGAGAACTTAACTTTTCAGGGGTGCAGTTAAATTACAATAAATGGGTGCAAAGCTTTTCCCAGCACAACAAGTATGTAGGCCTTGACTTCCTGTAAAAATGTTCCTTACCGTGGAGAGGTACTGTCTTTAAAAGAAAGCAGTCTGTCACTTCACTTTCAAATACAGCAGATATATTATTATAACTTAGGATGAGGAAAATCTCTAGCTGAAAAAAGCACTCCATTCCTCTTGCACTGGGAAGGTGGTTAAAAGGAAGGGGGAGAGGAAAATAGCATCTCTGTAGATACTGGTTATGAGGTATTGTATTAGAAATTCTATTCTTGTGGTTCAGGTTTTAACACAATAAAATAGGCTACTTTTGAACACATGAGAGAAATAAATACAAGTTTTCACTCATTACTCTAACAAAATCTGTAGCAGGTTTAAGGCTATTTGTGTTTACTACTGTCATCAAGCAGCCTGTTTAAACTGGGGGAGATGTGCAAGCGTACAAGAGTATAGGTTTACCTTAAGTAGCTTTATTGCTTACCTGTCGGAGTGTTGATTCCAGAAGTGTAAAGGATTCGGACATTTTTTTTTCAAAGTTTTCCACTTTTTCAAATGCTCATCTGATTTCAAAGGAGCTCTGAGGCTCACTGCACCATTTGTGCCATAAAATGGGTTAGAGGAGTCCAGAAAAGTCTATATCCAGTTCAGTTTGTTGGAATGAGGGTTGATTGTGCTTGGCAATGAGGCTTATTTCTCTCTGAAAACACCCCTCCAAAGAGAAAAAGACATGTCCTACTACAAAACACTGTGCAAACCAGAAGTTCTGCAAGGCTAAACCACACCAAGCTTAGAGCCATCTCTCTGTACTGGGGGTGCATCTTAAGGGGCTGTCTGGTGATAAATCCTGTGGCTGGTTAGGACCCCCTGCAATGCACGCACCTGAAGCACGTGGTGCCTGGCTCCTGAGGACTATGGACATTTCAGTATGCCACCACGGGAGATAAGGATAAGGAACCAAAGTCATTGCTCAGCCACAGACACCGAGGAGCTGTAAAGTGCTGCGGAGGTGAATCTGGAAAATGGAGAATCTCATGAAAGAGAGGGTTTAGCAGTACAGCTAATTGGGCAAAAATGTAATCCTGAAGACCTTTTCTTACATAAAGCAATTTTTAAGTATAGTCCAGATAATCAACATGTATTTTTTTTCCCCTTCCTTTGGTCAGTCCTAGTGACTTTCCTTCAGGGTTTCCAGAGTTTCAACCATTGCTTTTCTTTTCCTTTGATGTTTACAGCACAATCTGAACAGAGTCAAAGACTATAAATGTAACTGTCAGGTGCAATTTACAGTCTTCCCCAAAATCCTCATATCCAGATCCACTACGCAGCAAATTTCAGAAGATGATCATCCATAATTTTCTCTTGGCATAGACAAACGTGGCCTGCAAACAGCAGGATTGCTGGCTATGACCCTTTCTCATCCCTACCCCCAAAGGCTGAAAACTGTCTCTTCATATCCTCCAGCAGATAATCTCTTCTTATAATTCATTATCTCATTACAGTTGGGACAACTTCAAGAAACACTTAATTTTCAAACTTTTTAAGCCAACTCACTTCTCTATGACTGCAGCTGGTTAAATGGCAATCACACAAGCTGCTCCAATGGCAAAGGTGCAAGAAGAATGGAATAAGGAAAAGATTGAGCAAAGAAATATCATGCATGAGCACAGGTGTGTC
Source organism: Oreocharis arfaki (assembly GCA_013398015.1). Lineage (NCBI taxonomy): Eukaryota > Metazoa > Chordata > Aves > Passeriformes > Paramythiidae > Oreocharis > Oreocharis arfaki. The sequence continues at coordinate 31,860 of VZRR01009909.1, read as the reverse complement.
CAAAACCCCACCCCCACCCACATCAAGCAGATAACTTTTCACTGCCTCAGTTTCATCAGGTCCTTTAGAGAGATTCACACCACCTTATGATTGTGCTTTGAATTTTCCGCTTCACTCACAACATCTCAGTAATATTTTAATCTTCCTTTTTCCTCCTTTAGCAACATGAAGAATATACCATATCTGTTCGGAAGGAAAACTATTTGTTTGAGGACTGACTTGCTGGAGATATCTGTATTTTTGTTAATGAACCTCAGAGAATTTCCCTTAAATAAGGAATTTTGTGAGGAAAAAGGAACTGAAATGTGCTGTTTTTTTCATATCAGTATTGAAGTAGTTTAGGCTTTTTCTTTGGGTTTTTTTTTAATAATATGACATGATCAAATCCCTTCTTTGCCTCTCAATCTCTTAAATTCCAATTTAAGCTGCTGTTGTGATTAAGAAGTAAAATTAAAATTAATTATTCTTATTTCATAAGGTAAGGTGGTCTTAGACATAAGCATGCCTGAGTAAAGAGCCAGCTGCTGACCACCTAGTACACCCCCTGCTACCATGCTGGGAAGAGGTTTATTTCATGTGAGAAGAATCAGGCTGGTGGAAAAACCTAGACCCATCTTTCTCATTGATGCAGTATAGCACCTACAACAAGAGAGAAAAAAAAATCAAGCTCTATACCCCTACGTAGTCCTTGTCCTTCCTCTTGAGACTCCTGACAGGCAGGACAGAGTGCAAGCTACTACTGATGTAACAACAATTTTCCTGTTGCAGATACCACTCTGCTTTGAGCCTGATTCATCTTCAACAATTCACCTCACATAGGACACTAAATGGCGTCCCTCATGTGAAAACAACTTGTAAACTAATAATAAGAGGAAGAGATATTTAATAATTGATAATGAAATGGAGTAAAATCAGTGACCTTGGCAGGAAACATTCTATGTCTTATTAGCAATTGCCAGAGCCAGTCATCCATTCCCCTTAAATCCATTTCCTGAATGTACTGCATCTCTTGAATTTATACTGCTCTGGCGTGAGACCATGAACATCACATTTCTACAGTTCACTGTCTTGCAGTCTAAACCCAGCAGCTTTTGCTCCTCCTACCAACAACAGCCTCTTTGTCTATTTTTCCTACATATAGATATATATGCTTCTCGAATTTTTCACAGAACTATAGCTGTAAAAATATTTGTGGGTTCAATGATTTTATTGATCTTGGTAGCCTCAGGTTGCACAGTGCCTTAGCACAACTGGAGTTTATGGACTACTGGCACGAGGTATATATTTTAGAGTTCTCCTTAAAAGCTTGAGAAAAAATGAGGGCCATATTATTCCTTCTACAGGTTTTATGGTAGAAAAAAGTGCATTGAAGACAATGATTACACAGTACGTTGTGCAAAAATCATTGCCAGGCACCAAAAATTCACCTCCTATACAGTGTTGTTGGCAGCACAACAAACATTCTACACCAGGATTTTTATAAGCAGTATTAATCTTTCCTGCTGGAGTTACCTACTGTTAATGCACTGTCATAGCAAGGTTGTATGTTTAAGTCATTCGGAAGTCCTTACATTTTAAATAAACTATTTTTCAAGTATATTCTGACCAAACCAAATGCAAGTACCTCTCTTTTCTGCATCTTCTAGAGCCTTCTTCAGCCTTTTGGAAGAGATTCAAGATTAACCACATTTACCATCTATGTTCATGTGAATACACAGTTACACAAATGCAAATGTTTATGTGAATACATGTATTTCTGTATTTATATATGCACACAAAAACGTGCCATAGATATGGATACAGATGCAGAAAACATTTCAGCTGTGGCTATTGTAGACACATTTGAAGCCATTGCTGAATGAATGGTTGACCGATTTAATCTTTGTCTAAAGAAACGCCTTGCTATGTTATTTTTGGCTTCAGTTGCATTTTAAAGCACTCATGCCTAAATTAGAACTAGGCTTCAGAAAAAGGCTAGCATTTACTTGTCTCCAGAACAAGATCAGCTTGTTCCCCTTCCTTTTTTTCTTAATGTGTCTGGGTATTTTAAGGGCTCAGCAGCAGCAGCAGTAGCAGTAGCAGCAGCAGCAGCAGCAGCGGCAGGGGAAAAAGTCAAGTATTTTTGATGATTCCATTCCGTATACCACACAGCTAATTATTTTGGAAGAGGTTTTTTTTTCTTTTCATCTTTTCATTCCACACAAATATGGATTGATTTTTTTTTTTCTCCTGCCATTGCCTGCAGCAAAGTGAAATGCACATATAAAATAACCACATAAAAGTCTCACGACTTTTTTCAAAGTGTTTTCTTACACATTCTCCTGGAAGAAAAATCACAGAGATTTGTTGTCAGGGGTGTGCAGGATGTTGAAAGAGGAGAGGGGATAGGATGTTTGTACACCTGCCTAGATTCAGAAGAGTTTTAAATTAATAAAATTTCTTATGTTCCATGAGAATAGACTATAAGTAGTTTCAATGGTAGGAAACAATGAGTGGGACTTGAATGAAAACTAGGAAAAAATATTTCTTTGCATATGTGTTGGAACTCACTAGTGACTTTTGTTTAGTGACCTTTCTATGTTTGCCTTCTAAAGACATTTGGGGATTCTTGCTGCAGTGCCATCTTTATCGTCCAAGTCTAAAACTCAGTCACTTACAATAAGTCTTCAGTAGCAGATGCACTATCTTCACTAGCTACTTTGAGGGATGTTATATAAAGCACAAATAAGATAATTAGAGAAAGCATCTTTCTGGGGTGTAAAAGAAGCCAGCTGCATATTCAGACTTTGAATGCAGCAGGGGTCTGGGCCCCATTCAGATGTAGTGTGGAAGAGCCCAGTTCAGTAGTGAAATGCAAGTTAAGGTATGAAATGGATAAAATTCAAACATAAATTATCCTGTCAAGACAGTCTGGAACTGCTGGGAATTACTCAAAGAAATCTACACTGGTTCTAAATGAGACAGACTGGTGGCTATTCTCCACTACCTGATACAATCTAAAATAATAGAGCTATTTGCATGAAAGTACATAAATTACTTAGGTCTAGGAACACTGATATTTTTCATCATTTGGAAGGTTGTACAGAAGCATTAAAACTCTTTGTTTGCATTTTGGCAGGGCACCCCTGGAGATAAGCCCATGTACCTGCTCTGCCTTTGCACCCCGGAAGGGCAGATTGCCCTGTTATCCTTCCTCGAAAGCCTTTACAACAGCTTCCTTGCCATCTCTCTGAACAGGCCAGTACAGGGCACACGTCTGCAGCACTCACACACCAACCTCCACCCAGAGCACCAGTGACTGCAGCCCCCTAAGATCATCTTGAGGCATTTACAGTTTCCCCTCTCTCTTCCCGAGGGCAGAAGTCACTACAATCGTGGGCCAGATGGCTCCTCTTGGCACCATGAATAACATTCAGATGAACACAAAGTGAGCTGGAACAGGTCTTCAGGGGCTGAACGTCTGACAAACCAAAGCATGCATCTACTGATTGTCTTTGTCAGCTCTCAGCAGACAACGTTTTAACATTTACAGGTAACTGAACGCTGCCATTTCCAATACATTTACAGTAAGAGTCTCTCTCATCATTAATTCTACAGACTTCTATAGATGTTAAAATGGTGCTGACATTTAAAGCATAACAACTCTAATATATGCAACCAACAGAGATGTCTACATAGTAGAAAATTAGGTTCCACTCTGCAGACAATTACTCTGATATCTTGCAATCAGCATTTACCTTGGTAAGCAACATGCATGTATGCACACAGAAAACTGAAGAACCAATTTTGAAGTAATTTTGCTGCAATTTCTGAGCAACAGAGTTTTGAAAACCAGTAGCTGTCTCAGGAGGTGTAGGTGGAGCAAGGGTGGACCATCCTGGAGAAAACCTATAGGGTTGGCAAAATGACAGGTGGGGTTTAGGCATCACTGGGCTTTCTCCCTTCAAGGGGGAAAAATTCTGGGCAGCACTTTCAGGGTTTATCAGTTTGATTTGGGGGTTATTTTCTCAAGGATGTGGACTTGTGCAAAGTCTAGCATAGTTAACCCCCCAATGGCACCAACAGACCTTACCATCCCTGCACCTGCCTTCAAGAAGACCATTTCAGCCCAGCTTGGGCCATCAGTCCCTGTCTCAGGAGTGCTGACGTGCTGACATCCAGCTACCCACAGTCCTGCCCTGGCACTGAGCTGGCCAATGTCCTGGCATGGCCTCATATCTCTTATCATCATGAACCTGACAGACAATCTGGTATGAACCCAGCCTCCCTAAGCTCACCCTGCTCACACCTCCCAGGGATGATGGGACCGGTTCCTGGCCAGCAAATTCCCCTTCCAGTCTCTTAAGAACCTGCTATGGCTGCCCTCTGACAGATGCTATGCAACAGTAGCTTTGCTTTGGGAGCTTTGGTTTTTCTCTCCCTTGGAGAGAAGCAGTCTGCAAATGTTTCACCTAGATCTTGGAGACTGGAACAACCTGAATGCTCTGAGGTGGTCATTCTACAGTCAGAGCAAGAAACCTTTGCTTTCACAGGCTTGTCCTGGCTGTATACTCAGAAATACCTGTATCATCATACTCAGAAACAGGCTTAATAATGCACCACATGCGACAGAAGGGTAACTTTGGAGTGCATACTCCCAGTCTACAGCAAATACAAAATCATGATTAGTAGCACAGCCCTCTGTTGTGGAGGTCACGGGCAGACCCCTAGCAGAAAGAATTGCAGCACCTTAAAATCTTGATTGCCCAAGAGCTGATTCACACCACTGTTTTGCTTGCCTTCTCTTTTGTGTCGCACCCACCACACCCCCACCAAAGGAAAGAAAAAGGTGTTTCATCACTAGAGTAGCCCATGACTTTCAGTTTAAGAGTATGGCAAGGCAATAGAAGCTGAGCATCTCTGAGAGCTTACAGCTTATATAAAGGGCTCACTTCTGCTCCCACCTCTACTGCCTCCAGTACCTTTCCCTGCCTGTTCAGTCCTTCACTCTGTTACCAGTTCTGATGCTCGTCTAAACGCACTCCAAACTCACTCAGCTCATTGATCCAGGAGAAAATACAATGGCTCAAGGGTACCTCAGTCAGTTTCTACTGAATTAGTAAATTGAATTTGGCTAACCACTCTACCAGAGAAGTATCACAGACAAAACAAAGCACAGGGGAAATGGGACTACTCTCTTTTTCTAACTTCTAGATAAGCTGCTATACATTATCTAATTACACATAAAGGTGCCAGACCTACCACTGGTATGACTAAGGTGTAAGTTCATATTATATACTTGTAAGAGCCTTCAACGCAGGAGATGGAAAATAGGCAGCTTGGTGCAATTAACTATTAAAATACCCCAGCTAGCATCATGGGACTTTAGTGTACTCTGACATTTCAATCATGCTAGGATGAAGCTAGAGTGTTTTATTCCCCCTTTGCTACAAACTCAGTGCCAGGCCCAAGCCAGCAGTGCTGATGACATACAAGGATTTGTACCTGCATTCCTGAGCCCACAGCTGTGGCGTATTGAGTCATGAGAAACAATAGTTCTTACTGTGCAGAAAGGAGTCCTCAAGACAAGGGTATGACAGCAGACTGGGTAAAGAAAAGAATGAAATGTGAGGTACAAAGAGAATAGCAGGAGATGTGAGAAGGGAGAGTAAGCTTTTGTAGCTATTTGGCAGTGTATTTTTGAAATTCTTTGTTTTCTTACAATGTGAGGACTTAACTTACAGGTTAGTAATGTTAATTAGCAATCAGAGTTACTAATAAGTTATCTTGAATTACTGGAGTATGTATGAGTTAGGATAAATTGTAAGGTAATTGAAGACTTATGCCATACCACACCTTTACTAAACTGGCCATGACCACTTCATCTTTCTGCAATATTTTCTTTACATGTATCATGTCAATAATTATTCCATTGTGAATATTTCTTTCAGATATGATGCCATGCCACAATACTTCAGCAATACTAGAACACCACAGTGCAATTCAGACCGCCTTTTAGCTGCAAGTTGACCAAAACTCATTAAATAGATATTCTTCTACATAAAGTACTCACCTTCAGTGTGACACAAAGCAAGAAAAGAAAATTGAAAGGATGCACACAAAAAAGTGTACATTATTTTTTTGATCTTCTCTTTTCTCTAACTGCCTACTGTATGGAATATGCCACAAGGTATATCTTATGCTCTTTTTATCCTTATGTAGGGGTGATTGATAATAAATTAATAATATAATTTATCAAGCAGAGCATCTGCAATTAAGCTCTGAAGGCCAAATGCAAATGTCTTACTGTGGCTTCTATGTGAAAGTGGAAAACACTTGGTCCTTCACTACTCGTTTCAGAAGTAGTTTTTGGGGACTCAACCTGCTTTTAAAATTAGTTTAAAGTAAGGGTCCTAAATGTGATTTAATTTTTTAGCAACACCTTGCTCCCCTTATCATAAAATCGGTGCCAGTTGAACATTCTAGGTGCTGTGCACAATACCTTGAATAAACATATGGCTACTTGAAGTAAAGAATATTAGACTACTGACTCTGGGGTGTCACAATTCTTTCCAAAGCATCTGTACTCTGCACAGATACATTTCTAGTTTTAGATCTGAAAACAAGTAAGAACTCTTCACATAATACCTAATTGTGCCCACACTTCAAAGTGCAGCAGCAGGAGGCTAAGAAATTTACAGAGCCAGTCATTCCGTTGAACAAAAAACATATTTTTCCTGTTAAGCTCGATTTTAAAGAGTTAGAGAAGATTTTGCTTTCTAACTGTTGATGGTATAAAGGTCAAGGAATTAGTAGTAGCAGTCATATTTTGAGAATTGGGAGACTTCAGTTTTGATTTTAGCTCTGCCTATAGCAACACAGACCCTCATACTGTTGCTTCCAAGTTTATGTGGAGGAGATTTTGTCCACATGGAAGCATCATACACCATTAAGGCCATAGCACAGGCCTACAGTGGAAATTACATCAGGGGGTCATGTACAGCATGTACAGCCTACGAAGGCTTCAAGCACTATTGCTACCCTTGTCAGTCAAAGCAAGACAATAACTAGTATGTAGTGGTGCTACATGGCTGGAGTCCTGACACAGGCCTCTAGGCAAATGATAATACAAATAAATAATAGTGGCTGGGTGGCTTCTGACAAAGCAGACTCACTCTTTAAAGGACAAGAAACCTGTAGAAAACAGGACGTCAAGTCCTGGACAGATATTTAAAATTCTATTAGTATTTTTATGGTTAGGGATATGATTGATTTTTTTGTTTTATTTGTCCTCTTTCCATCAACTTTTTATCAAAATGAAATCAAATCACAGCCAGTTACCAGAGCTTGGCTGACAGATGGTAACTTGTTAAGGCATTGTTGTGTGATTGTGTTCATCATTTGCCCCAGTCTGTACCAGAGCCAGTAGCCCTCATCTGGTCTCAAAAGCTTTATTAATGTAACTCAATTTGTCTCAGAAATCACTCTGGCCACTTCTTTACCCTCACCGTGAAACATCTTCTTTCAGGTTAAGTTAATAACTGACCAACTAAATATAGGACACTCCTCAAGCCACTTAAGTTTTGTCTTGAAGGATGAAAGATAAATTAGTTTAGAAATAGTTTTGTTACACCGACACTAAGCAAATCATTACACTTTTCAGTGTATATAAAGTTTAAGAACACTTGAAGAACTGTCAAGTTACAGTGGTTCAAAATTGTATTGTCCTTCAATCAAGCCACAGCAACAGGCTGAGTGCATGCTCCTGCAAAGTAAAACACAACAGCTTAAATCTCCCTTTGCTACTTAATCTACAGACTAAACTGTTTCTTTAAAATGTAAACCACTACATGTTACCTTGAAGTCAGATTGACCTAAGACTGACTGTGGTCAGTTGGCATGTCTTAGCTGATGGGGGTAATTGGTTAAACCCCTCACTATTTCAAAGTGGCTTCACATGCTAAGTGCATTAACCATTTCCATATTTTAACCACTTGAAGGTTGAAAGGCATTTCAATTTGAAAATTTCTCGTGGCTCTAATAAGCTTGATTCTTTTGCAGTCTGTCTAAAAGCACCAGAATTCACCTTTTGGAACAGATGCACAAATGGATGTGTCTTTGATGTGTTTAGAGCTACAAAAGTTTGATGTTTTCAATTAAAACAAGTGCTATTTACTTCTATACTTACGGGTAATAGAGCACTTTTGACTTTTACAAAGTGTGTGTTATTAAAGCACTTTGCTAATGTACAAAGGCACTTTCATAAAACAAGGAAGAAAAGAAGCCGTCCTCTTTCAAAATGTCTCTGGAAAATGAGATGAAAGTAGAAAAAAAACTTGCAAGAAAAGAGTTCTTTAACAATAAGAGAGCTATCTTCAACTGTTCCTGTGTATGATTTCAGTCATCATCTTTATGCCTAGAAGCACTTTTATAAACATTTGTAACAATTTAAACATATTCTATCACTGAAAACTTTTCACACAAGGGTTCTTCACCCTAACCTTTTTGATGAGGCCAGAAAACACTTATCTTGTGGTTTCCAAGGTATTCCTGAAATAGTACAATGGAGAAAAAATATGTTATTGTTAGTGTTCAGGAACAACTATTACTGATTTATTACTTAATGTCATTATTGAAACTGTATGTGGACCTCTTATTTCTGTGTACCTCTGTTTATTTATTTTCTGCAAACATTTCCTGTATTATGCTCTGGAATTCCAGTTTTCAGGAATTTAGGTCCTGATTCAGCCAGGCACGGTCTCTTCTAAAGACATATTCCTCTTCTACACATTTTGTCCTCTTCCGAATTTAGAACTGACAATGACAGAGATCCATCAGTCAGACATTCACACGGTCAGATCTGCAACAGATTACTATCTGGAACAAAATGTCTAAAAATGCAATTATTATATTATGGTTTTGGTAGCCAAACTGAAAGAAGGGTGTTTTTTTCCAAACCTTTTCCTGTTAGGCCAAGAAAGACTTTTATATTTCTTCTATTCCAAGTAAAGCTGAAAGGCTATTTTATAGAGGGGGAAAAATTATTTCCAACAAAATACCTCTCAAATTGTGATTGTTTCTGAAACGGCAAAGAAAGAAAAAGTATTATTCTTCAAGTCATATAGTAATGTTTTCAGTAATGAAGCATTTCTAATAGAGAAATCATCAGCAGAGATGTTGTTATTTTTCTGTAAATATCTTTGTGCAAGATGCTTAAAATCTCTTCCATTTCAGTTTCAGAAAAAGGCAAAAGGATGGGCACCTTACTCACTATCTCTTAAATATATGTATTGCTTCTCATCTCTAAGAAAGAAATTTTAGCCTGGGAATGATGATTACATTGCATTATTTCACTTCTGCAGTGGTAGAAGAAAAATGGCACATCTTAGTTTTCTGTTAAAAAACAGCATCTTATGGCTTCTTCACCTCTTGTCCCATCAATCCTCCTATCTCTAAATGATTTCTCACTTTTCACGGGGTTGTGTATTATTGTTTCATAATGAAAGATTTTTCATTTTTTCTTGTTGGTGTAAGTAGTCAAATAAATAGACTAAACAGCTAGAATAGAGTTTAGCACAGAGCATTTAGAGAAACAGTTACAAAGAAGTTTGTCTTGTAGGAAAACTAAACACCAAAGCTTATCTATTGGCAGCTGGGTTTCTAAGGCCAGAGTCAAAAAACACCTTTTTAGTAAAGGATGCATTTTTATGATTCTATCTGTGAAAGGGTTTTTTGGTTTTTGTTGTTTTTGGTTTTTTTTAAGTAAAATGTCAGCTCATAAAAGCATCAGGTGCAACAAGAGATGCTATTATAGTTTTTGTGTTATTAGCATGCAAGAGTGCTGGGGGTGAGAAAAAGGTGCAAGAGCAGCAGGGGACTCTTGCCATAAACAGGATTTCACAGAGTCATGCATCTTTCAGAGACATCTCTAATTATATTTCTTCTAAAGTCAGCATTATTTCTCCATTCAAAATAATCAGAAATGAAACATCAGACAGTAAACACTGTCCTAGTGACTAACTGTGTTGTTTGGGTCTTTTCTTTCTCCCACTCCTCACTCCCCCCACCCTCCACTACTTTGCAGAAAGAAAAGACACTAAAAGTTCCTTCTGTGAGTTGCCAAGGTGCTCCCAGCCCATTGTGCAGAATCATTGTCAGGTTAAATTAGGGAGTACAGACTCCATGAGTGTAAAAAAATCAATACGTGATGGAAGATTGCTCCCCGGAAAATCTGTTTTGATTCCAGGATTAATTCGCGACCAAAGGCTTCTGCAAAATGACATGCCATTAGTCAGAAAATGAACACATTCTACCCTTGAAATTGGATGGAAATATGTCAGGTGATTGACCTATTCATTCTCTTCGCTCTCTGGGCAGAGAGAGTAGGTGTGGTAGCTGTGAATTAGGCCCCCGAACCAGGTCCATTTTCCAAGCAGTAAAAAAAAAAGAGAAAAAATAGTCCAATGTGAATTGTAAGTATTCTCTAGGCCATTGTTGTAAAGCTATTGCAAATGCATTCCGTCAAGGTAAATGCATTTGTCTGGAAGGCCTGACTCTCTTGTGTTTTCTAAATCTCAGAATAAACCATCCTAAAAATCTTAAAATAAAGCAGGGATTTTTTTTCTTCTGAAAAAAAGGCTTGCAATATTAATGACAGTGTAAATTGTTTGCCATATAGAAAGTAACATTCCACCCCCCTTCCTTTGCTTACCAGTTTCTTCCACAAAAACTTTCATGAGGCAAACCCAGTGCTTGAGCCACGCTGGCTGATCTGTGTTCAGGCCTCTTCAACAGTCCCAGTGGCAATCGCGGCATTCAGCCAGGAGCCATGGAAGTGGCCCCTGTGCTGGCTTCCTGGTGCTGTGCAGCCAGTGTGCTTCCTTGTCTCACAAGGTGCCACACTCTAGGACAAAACGGCATTTTAATCTTTGTATTTAAACATTCTGAGCCTGAGCTATGTCTGCTTATACTGTTGAAACATGCTGAATATGCGGAACAGAAAGGTCATGACATGAGATTTTTATCTGGTGTGGAATTGCCAAGGTGAATCTAACCTCTTGATAGACAGGGGGTTTCCAGTGGAGAGAGAAGTTATGGCTAGCATCATTAGACCTAGTACTTGGAGCATGGGGAGGTGCTGTATCACTCTTGGTGACCTGACTGGAGTACACTGCGATTGGAGAAGTTGCTCCCAAACACATTAATGAATGCAAAATTGCCATGGAGATGCAGCTGTTTCAGAACAAAGTCCCCAAAAAAGCTTTATTTTTGTAACCACTCCGAAAAACATTACCAGCATGTACATTGTACTAGGATTCAAGTGATCTGGAGCTTTGCTTGAAAATCTGGAAAACCATTTATCAGGAGAAAATGCATTCCAGGGTAGAATGAAAGCAACAAACAAAATCACCGAAAGATATGTTATCGCTGACTGAATATTCATTAGCAGCCTAATCCATCAAACTTCCAACTGCTGACACACCAGAGAACCGATTCTCTAAAATATGGACCCTCTTTGTAACCCCCCAGCAAAAACGGCTCTAAATTAATTTTTGAGAATTTTTGACTTGAAATTCTGCACCTACTATATTCCATTTTAATTGTGAATCAGTATCTCTCGACTTTCTCATCGAGATCTCACAATAAGGGTTGAATTTACAAAAAAGCTGTAATTTTTCTGTCCATATCTGGTGTTTCTTTCATTCAAACCTTGAATATAACATATTGTGTAAATAGTAAGATGGTGATGGTCCATGTGTGATTTCCCAGGCTGGAGTTAGTGAGTAGGTAATTCTTCTACAGGAGGCCAATCTAAGCTTTTCAATGTGACCATTAATATCTACAGCGGAAAAAACTCCTTTCCAAGCAGTTTCACAGGAGTGGCTAGGGGATGATGATACCTGGAATACCCAACTAATCCTTATTTCTCTAATGATTTCACAGTCTTAAGCATCTTCCAAGAAAACCATTTAGAATGCCAACACTGAGTTTAAAATCAGCAGGAGACATTTCTCTCCCCAGATTACCATGATCCTCACTGGCAACTGCCACATTTCTGTTACAAATGTGCACCAGACTAACACTGTAACCTTCTGGTCAAGCATAGAGGATCCTGTAAGGCATGTTACACAGAATTAATAGTTATTTCTACTTGGTGGGAACCCTGGAGATCTAAAACCATCAAAATAGCAAAAGAGAATGATGTCTTATGTTAGTATTATAGAATAAGACCAATTGTTTCCTCCAGAGTCTGTGTCCCAACCACAGAAGCAGAGTCTTGTCTTTAATCCAAAAGTCAATGCAGACACCACTTCATTTGAAGAAATAATGGAATTTGTTTCTTCTGCCTTTTTCTCATTTAAAAGCAATGTGTCATGTTTCCTTGTCTCAGAGAGATACTAACCTCACAGAAACAGTCATATCATGCTAAGACAGGAACGATGAACTGTTCTACAAAGTTTCCTTCCCATGCCTATTAGTTTCAGGAGGTATCTTACAAGATTATCTTAGACCAGATGCCAAAGTGTTACTATTAGATAAAATTAATCCCATTCTTCAAGCCCATACCCACACACCTGCAGAAGAAATATAAAAAATTACCATCTCTCAGATAAGACACTGAGAGGTTTTCCTAACTAAAGACAGTGTCCTATTCTCAGACATCAGGAAAAATGAAAGAGAGTCAAAAGAATCAAAACTCTTATTTCAGTGGAAACAGAAGCAAACAGGAGCCGTGAAGTGCTGTGAGCCCAGTGGATGTTAAACATGATGCAGGTTAAAAATGCCTTGGAAGAAACTGGGTCACAGGCTTAACCTGCAGCAAACAGATTAGATTGGATGTTCTGAAAAAAAAACTTTCAGGGCAAAATATGTGGACATCCATACATGAGGCTACATAGGCGATCAGGAATGATTTCAATGCATATGATTTTGTTTCCAAACAAGAACTGAAATTTTATAATTCTGTCACAGTTTTGATACTCTCTCTTGTCCATTGTGGGAGTGGGGGTGTCATCTAGAAATTCATCATTGCAGAAGATACATCATTGCAGGCATAGAAGGTGCGCAAGGTGATTACTAGTTTCAGTAGCACAAGCTGCCAGATGTTATGAAGGTATCATAACTTTTGGGGTGTTACTACATTGTGGGTGCACATTTCCAGACATCTGCTCATACTCCAGGCTCTTAATTACTATGCTCTTCTTTTCTCTACAGCCATTTTTGCCTTCTCCCTCATTTCCAGCTCTCAGTTCTCTCATCTGTATTGCCTGAATGTCTTACCCATTTGGTATTTTGGACACTTTGGGCATCTAGTCTCAACTCTAAGGACATCTGATATAGGCTGATAATCAACTAATCTTCATTAACTATTACGTGAATAAAAGGTTGCAGGAATGTGGAACTTTGCCCAAACATTTTCAAGTTCTTTTGAACTACTCTTCCATGGACAAAACGTAATTTGAGCCCAATGAACAAAAGTTTTCACTTTTTCTTATGAGAAGGGGACCGTGACTAGGTTGTATATTAAATAAAAAGAGAATAAAAGATTTTCATATGCAGTTCTGTGTCTGCCTGTATTCATCTCCTGTGTTAATCTGTCAGTAGAGCAGCTCCTCCTATTTTCAACAGTTGTTAGCCAAGTTTCACACTTAATGAAGAACTAATCTAGAACTTGACGTAAGTTGACAAATTATTCTAAGACTGTTGGTGGAATTTGTCCTTCAAACTAAAAATGAAAAATTGCTCCTGAGAGCACGGAAAAACACATTCAAATTATGAGTCTAAACTGGCCTTGTTTGATTATTTAATTAATACAGCAAATTCTTTAAATAAAGCCCTGTAGGTCTCCTAGACCTACAACATTTAAATACATACTCTAAAGAACTCTACACTACCTCATTTTCCTGTGCACCCTAAATACTGGTAATGGCTTGTGGTTCATCTTTTGATCATTCCTATATATGGCCATAGCTATATACTCGTAAGTGTGGTCATCAAGCTTAATTTTGTGATGTACTGTCATGCTTTAGGAATGGTATTCCCCAATCTAGTGCTCATACTGAGACTCTTCAAACCATGTGCCTCTCACTCACTTTCCCTTCGTCCCTTGCTGAGGGCTGGAAAGGAGAACTGGAGGCACAAAAACTGAAAATCAATGGACTGAGATAAGAACAGTTTACTGGAAACAGCACCACTCCACCACTCCCTCTACCAAGCTACCCCAACCAGAAGGAACCCCTTCTCCCTGGAAGAGACTGCTTTCTTCCTACCCTGGCAATGGCGTGAGGTGATATAGAATAACCTTTGTGTCCTAGCCAGGCCTGTCCTGGCTATCGCAAAAAATAACCCTGTCCTGGCTAGAGCCAAGACATGTACAAACTCAAAGAAACACTCCTGTTCTTCCACTGTGAACACCTTTGCTTCTTGTTCTCATCTGGATCTGGCATCTTTGCTATAACACAGGAATAACCTTCCCTTAGGACAATTCTTGTCCGTATTAGAGATGTGGTAACCACCTGCATTTAGTCCAAAAAACTTGTCCCCACCAGACACTATGAGTAGCCCTTCCATCTTCCTCTGCCCCTGTGTCTGCTTTGTGCCCGAGCATGATGTCTTGACTCCTCTGGACAACTACAGGTGAATATATGACACAATGATCTGTCAACCACAGGAAATTTAGGGGGGAAAAGTTAAATTTTTCTAATGAATACGACTAAAAAGGGTGGTAAAGCTGGATTGAGCGTGTCTAGGTATCACCTTATTAAAATACTGTTAAAGACGCAGACATTTCTTCCAAAAGACTGAAAAATGACCTAGATGCCAATGATCAGCAGAAGAGCAAAAATCTTGTAAGGCCAGAAAATTGACTGTATGGTGCAATCAAGTTTCTTTGTGAAGTTCTAAATGCTTTCTCAGAAAAATCCCTATATATTAGTGACTTTAGAAGAAAATCTAGAGGAAGGTGAACTCTTGGTACGGCTTCCAATCATGGTTTGCACATATAGTTCATAACACTTAATGACATTTTTCTTCTCTTCAATTTCACATAAGAAGACAAAAAGGAAAACTGCTAGAATTTGTCTATAGCATGATGACTATGGTCAATATCTTGCTATTTGCTCTGTCAATGCCATCAAAATATTGTTTAATAATTTAGAAGCAACCATGTAATTTTCTTCCCCAGTAGTAGCAAATTAGGCACTTACTAAATAATTGACAAAAATACTTAATTCTAGGGATGCTTTGAGGAACATACTATTAGCTGACAGTTTTTAAAACTTTTCCTTGCATTAGTAATTATATTTTTAAATTATTTTCGTGTCAATTCTTCCCAGCATAGAAAACAGCACAGCTGGATACTTCAACCTTCTCATTTTTGATAACTAACAACATTCACTAACAAAAATAGAGAGGGAATCATGCAGAGGATTAATGAAATGGGTGTAGAATTCATAGAGGTGGGAGTATGCACTTTCAGGCTTCATACCATAATGTATTGAGTTTACATGCCTATTTCTATGAAGATATTGCAAAAATTAGAATTTCAAGGAGAAATTAAAACAGTTTAAAATAACTAGAAGTACAGTTTCCCAAGCAGCTTGAAAAAGAAAGTTTTAAATAATGCAGCAAATGGTACTTTCAAAAATCTTTATGAGAAAAGCATGTCTATAGTTTCATATAGCTGCCTTCTTCAGACAAAGAAGCTGAAATACTGGTATCAGTATGCATTAAAAACACCTGTAACATGGAAATGTAAGTTCCACATTCTCAAAAAACCAAAGGAGGAATTCCACTATGAAGCAATATCTGATAATTAAGTGAGAGTGGTTCATGTGGGATTCTTCCTTCAGGAAGGAAAAACATAATATTTAGCTGAATTCAGCTGTGTCCCACTGACAATACTGAAGGATTACCACCTCCTTCCACTTCGGGTGACTGTTCATTCTGAGCAAACAGCAAGGGAAATTGTATACCATCGACTAATTGCACTGATGGTAGGCGTTTCAGTGAAAAGACTTGTGTAAATGAGTCAGGGAGAATTGCTCAGAAGTAGAAGGCTCATCAGTTATGTTGGACGAATGTTTGACATTTTGCCCTTACTTATGTTTGCAAAAACCTCTAGGAAGACAACTGGAGTAGAGCCTATGAACACTTTACCGAGGTCTCTGTAACTGAGCTTATGATTCTCAGTAAGTCTGTATTTCTTCCTCCAGGGAAAGAGATGTTGCTGAAGTATTTATTATACAGGCTCCAAGGACTGCCAAGAAGAGCAGCTCCGGTGATGGCACAACCTGCAATTTAACACTCTAGTGTGGGGCATAGGTCAGTTTCCCAAACTGGGGAAGACTCAAGAGAAGATGAGAGGGCCACCAGGAGCTCACAGCTTGCATGACAGCAACAGAAATTGAGTGAGGCCAGGAGCAGTGGCAGCCAAGCCTCCACACAGCTCAACCAGGGAGCCCTGCTATCCACCCAGCAGAAAGCCACGGTCTCTCTAAGCTCAGCACCCACCACAGCTGACCCAGCTTCCCAGACAGACCTCAGTGACAACATGCTGCCACCCAGCTGTCAGCTGCTCTGACAGCAGCACTGGCCAGTAACAGGGAGCACCTCTGTGGGAGGTGCACGCAGGTAGAGGGTCTCCTTTGCTTAGTGCAAGAGCTCTGAGAGGAGGTCAGTAAGCTGAGGAGAACCCGGGAATGATAGAGAGACAGACAACTGGAATCACACCCTACCTTCCTTGAGACAGGCTTGACAGCAGATAGGATGTGTGACATGGAGGATTCCCTGTCCTCTTTCCACCTGGCCAAACACAGTGACTGAAGGTACAGGGGCAATGGCAATAAGCTCCTGCCCAGCACAGCAGGCACATCTCTGACTTGCCCACCATGCCAGGTGCCCTGGTGTAAGAAGCAAGAGGCTCTGCTAGTGCAACCAAAGAATAACAAGGACGATGATTCACCTGGCACGGAGGTGTCGCTGAGGTTAAACTGGACTATGTCCTGCATCCAGCTTGCTTCTCTAAAGAAAAACAGCTGGGTCATAATCATAGGAGACTCCCTTCTGAAGGGAAGAGAATGCTCAACACGCAGAGCAGACTCACTTCTTAGGGGAGTCTGTTGCCTCCCCAGGGACCCAGGGTTAAAGACGCAAAGAGAAAGTTCCCTGCATTGGTACAGCACTCAGGTCATTATTCATTATTGACTTTTCAGGTAGGCAGCAATGAAGGTGCAACAAGAAGCCCAAGGGAAATCAAGAGAGGCTTCAGGGCCTTGGGACATCTGGTTAAGGGATCAGGAGCACAGGTAACATTCTCGGTTTCAGGATATGATGACGGAAGGAATAGGATGATCCAGCACATTAATGCCTGGCTCTGAGCCTGGTGTCTCCAACAGAATTCTGGGGTTTTAAATCATGGGTCAGTCTACACTACACAAGGGCCTGCTGATGACAGATGGATCTCAATGGGGAGGAGCATCTTTGTGGAGGAGTTAGCAGAGCTCACTGAAAGAGCTTTTAACTGGATCTGAAGAGGGAAAGGGATGAATCCAGGTTCACTGGAGATAAGCCTGCGGGCAGCACACCAAAGTTTGAGGGATGGTAGGCTAGCAAGGTCGTTCAGTCTGCTGTCTCAGGGGAGGTAGGCTATGGTGATTCATGGAATAGCAAAGTCACAAGGATCATTGATGTATTCAAAACCACAGAAAGACATGATAATTGTCACACAGGAATTAAGAGTTTCTCCCACAAAATAGGCAACAAGCTCAGTAGCCCAACTGGACTGTATCTACAACAATGTATGGAGCATGGGCAAAAACCAGGAGCTGGAAGTGCAGCAGGAAAACTGTGTGCAGGGAAGTGGTTGATTCACCATCACTGGAGGTATTCAAAAGACGTGTGTGTGTGGCGCTTAGAGACGTGTCTTATTGGCCGACTTGGCAGTGCTGCATTAATGGCTGGACCCCACGATCTTAAAGGTTTTGTCCAACCTAAATGCTTCCATGATTCTATAATTGAATAATTAACTTGGAAATTATTCCATTTCATTCCCATCATTCCATATCTTCTGTCTCATTTTGTTTAGTACGTGTAGAATATTTTTTTTTTCTGGTCAATGAATCTGTTTTATTAGAAACTGGCCAGTAGATGAGAAACTTATGTCATAGCTAAAGCCTTCCAGTCTCTAGCTTCAAGTTCAAACACTGAAAAGTATTTCAGGCAACTTTCTTCATAAAATTTGGCACCCAAGTGCCTTTGAGGATCTTGACTGAGTACACAAATTATTTTTCCTAGTGATTATTTCTAAGCAATCTCTGAAAAGAACTGGTTATCTACTCTGCAGAGACACTAATAGGAAACTCAAATAATTAGTGCTTGCTCAGAGTGGGAAAAAACAGAGCAAGAACTCAGTTCCTTCGTGCTCTCAATTTCACCAGATATTTTTCCGCTGTAATTCAATTGATTTTAATGCCACAGTGTTGTGGTTTAACTCCAGCCAGCAGCCAAGCCGCACACTGCCACTCACTCACTTCCCGCTGTTAGGATAAGGGAGAGAATTGGAAGGGTAAAAGCTGGAAAACTCATGAGTTGAGATAAAGACAGTTTAATAGGAAAAGCAAAAGCTGTGCACACAAACAAAGCAAACAAGGAATTAATTCACTGCAGGCAGGTGTTGAGTCATATGCAGGAGAGCAGGACCCCATCAGAAGCAAGAGCTACTTTGGAAGACAAATGCAATCACTCCAAAGATTCCTCATTCTTCCTTCTTCCTCCCAGTTTATATACCGAGCATGATGTCATACGGTCTGGAACATCCCTTTGGTCATTTGCGGTCACCTGTCCCGGCTGTGTCTCTTCCCGGCCTCCTATGGACCCCCAACTTCCTTGCCAGTGTGGCAGTAAGAGAAGCAGAAAAGGCCATGGCTCTGTGTAAGCCCTGCCCAGCAATAAAAACCATCTCTGTATTATCAACCTTGTGTTCAGCACAGATCCAAAACACAGTGCCACTGTGAAGAAAATTAACCCTACCCCAGCCCCAACCAGTATACATAGCAATGAAATTACTTTTCTACTCATGCCACAGAGCTGAGTCCTGCCTTACATACTGTATGAAACCCAGGTAACGTGTGAAACTCTATTGTTGAAAGCTCAGATATTTGTATTTCTTTTGTTCATGGCTTTAGCTGTTCTGACCAACTGTCATAGAAGTGAAGATGTGTTAGCTGTTACTATGTTTTTTAAAAGGAAAGAAATTAGCTAGGCTTAAAAACAATAGTATTTAAGTGGTACAAATTACCAGCCTTGCCACTCACACCTTACCGAGGTAATGAAGTGGAACCAGAGTAAGTTGCCTTCTGCTACAGTTTGGCTCTAGACAGTTTTCTGCGAGACGAAGTTAACTGGTCAGCAGCACATCTGTTTTTCTTGTGATCTGTGATGCCTGTAATTGCCCACTGCAAACATATAAAAGCATTATTTTAAGATGACAATTGAGAATTTGCAGCAGATTACTGGAGTCAGCGAAAGCTGGCAGGTCATCTCTGAGACAACAATTTCCAAGGCTTTCTTATATTCCACTTCTGGCTGGTATCTTGGAAGAACTGAGTGTCTGTGTTTCAATAAGACATTGTGATCTCAGCCTTATAGGCTGGAGAAAGAAAATCTGTAGTGATTCTACAGCTTAACAGGGATAAGACAGAGGCAGTATTTCTGAGATTTGTGTTTTTCCAAAAGACTAATTAAAGTGCTGATGTTTGTCACAGTAGAATTCAGTTTTAGTAGTGCACTAATAGCAACTCATTATCATAAAACACTCACAGGAAGAAGTCAGCACTATTTCTAAGATTTAGAAATCTAAGAAGAGTCAGAAGAAATTTTAATTCATCAGCTTTTAATGCTTTTTTAAGAAAAGACGTTACCTTATTAATAAGGCATATTTTCATGTAATGTTTCAAAATCCATCCCTGCTGTAAAAAAATTTCTGTGGTTATAATAGGGAATTTATTTTGATATGGGATTGTGTTTGGGGAGAATGTTTGCTTTTGTTTTCTTGTTTTGCCAGTATGGATCCTGGCAGGGGGAAAATACAGAAAATGAGAGGTTTAAAGCAGTGAATTTGCAGGGCTTTATGAGGTCCTCCTAGAGGAGAGGTATTACCTTTCACGCTTACAGAATTTCTTTTCCAAAGATAGGATATGATCTTTCTCTGCAAACACAGATTATATTTCCAGGAATCTCAGCAATGGCCTGATTTGAACAGGTAAAGCTGAATCGATGAGAAAATTCATACACATTGACAACACAACTTTGCCCTTGTCATCTACATATGTTATGTATCCACTTTTAGCAAAAAAATAAAGTCAGACAAAAGCTGAGAATTAATTTCTTCAGCATGGCTGTGTTATAAAAGAAAACATCATATAATAAATAAAATATTTGGTCTTACTCCAAAAAGTATGTGCTACATTATACAGGTATCTGTGACTAATCCACCTCTCAGACAAATATATAGGCAATGCTTGTCTTATTCACTGTAACAACCAAGTAAGTTTGAAAATGGAAATAACTATAACCATTCCCTTAGATGTGTTTCTTGTAGGAAAGTAAAATGGGTAGCATATAAGTTTGACTTCCATGTACACGCATGAAAATTGCTAAGGGAAGTTAAACTGAGGAGATCAAACCATAGTTATTTTTTATGTCTGCTCTAGACTGGTTTTCACAGGATAGGTCCAGTTGAGGTGTAAATTTCCTCTGTCTCATAACTGGTGGACATCAGAAATGACAGATCATTGTCAGTCTGGGAAGCAGTGGATCTGTGAGGAGGCCTTGCTTAGAGCACTGGGTTGAATATGAAGCATATGCTAAGTAAAAATTTTCTCAGTCAAATAAATTATTTAAGAAATTAGTAAAACACTTTTAAAAGACTTTCAATTAAAGTGCCAGTGAAAAGACTTTTTTAGAAAAGTGGGTTTCTTTCAACTTTTTTAGAACAATAGCAAAACTTTGGAAGGTTCAATCACCCTGCACATCTCCAAAGCAAGGACAGCTTCAAACTTTAAGATGCAAAATATACACTGTTTTCTGGCATTTTTAGAAGTACATACATGTTGGGGAATAATTTTTGTCTGCAATTTATTATTGCACTGTCTGGTTCTCTTTTTGTCTCCATCCTCCTGACTTCAGTAGTAAAAAGAAAAAAATGCAGAAAAGGGAAATCTAAGGCTCTTCTCATTATAGTAAATGTAAAATTATACTATTATTATTATAGCATATACTTTTTAGTTCATATTTTTGTTTTCCTCCAACTTTCTCTATCCCAAGGTTTTGTAGATAACTGAGATAGTGGTGGTTTCAGCTGTTACTGGGTTTCAGCCCCAGTGCGTGGGCTGTAGGTCAAATTATACTGACCATATTGTCACTCCTGTTTCCCTCACCACATTCTCTCACCTGCAAAAATGGAAATAAACAAGATAGAAAAAAATTGAGTCTCCAATCTTTTAGGAATATAGCAGGTAGCTTGTTAATTGCAGGGAAGTTATTTCAGAACAGAAGGCTAGAAGGTGTCAGAAGTTCTTCTTGACAATAAATCCAGGAAAAGATAAGATCAGTGGCAAAGTTTTCAAGGACACTTGTAACAGATAAGAGAGATTTAACAGACAGTGAGAGAAACCTTATAAGTATGATGGAAATAGCTAGATTAAAATTAGGACAGACCAGAAGAAAACCCCTGTACTCCCTACCAAAAGCAGCCAAAATATTTTAGAGGAAAAAATAGACAAAAAAGTTTTGGGATTTGGCCATGAAGAAGACCTGAGTGACTGTTAGCAAGAACTAGCTCCTATTGGGTGCTGGGTTCACAATTTAAGACAGCAGTGAGACGAAAAACAGGAAAAATATCAAGGATTTAAGCGACTGATTAAAGAGGAAGGGTTGTCTGAACAAGGCTTGCAAAAACATTGTATACTTTTAGGAAGGTAAAAACATGCATTTGTGAGATAGTTTCTGTACCATAGTTGCCAAACCAGCAGTCTTATTTTCCAGCACTAGCTTCTATGGCTCACTGAAAGGAGAGCTTGCAGGACAGGAATTGAATAGAAAGCATTAGCTAAAGCAGATGTTAAATGACAAGGGAACAAAAAACTTCTGAGGATTATTTAAAGCTTATGTAGAACATACACTGTTATCATGTATTTTGCAAATAGACTTTCATGAATACCACAGAAGGATTTGTTTGACCACAAAAAGAAGAAACAGCACATCTAATTTCCAAACAGACACTGGTAGCATCAGAAACCATACAGAGTACATCATCTCGTTACAATATAAATCTTTGCCCCCCACCCACTGATGCTCCTTGTTCCAGTAATCATTTGTAGTGAAATTCCTGGGAGAACAACTAATAGAGTCACAGCAGTACACCTGCATTATAACAGGAGGGGACTGTGATTACTGGAGGAGAATTTAAACAACTCAGGATTATGTGACGCCCTAGCTGCTCCAGTTCACAGACAGACCTCGGTGGACTTAAGTAATTCTTTCAAAACCACCCACCACCCACAGCATTCTTCAGTCCTCTGTGTAGAATAATGCACTGTTGGCTCATGAAACAAAGGAAAATGACTGGTACTGTCCCAATTAGAGGGTCTCGCTGTCAGTTTTGCCATCCACTGATATCCAGTATGACAAGAATATCAATATGACTTCAATTGAACTACCACACTGTGTATTTGGCCAGATTAAGCAGTAATAAAAAACAGACTGAATGACACCAGGTAGGGTTTGTTCTACCTATGCTTTGGAATATTGGAAGGGGGCAGCTGTTCAATCAATACTTGTTCTTTGCAGAACCTGTTGATTGGGGAAGTTGCAAGGGGGATTTTTAAAGATATAAAATGTAGGAGCACAAGTGTCTATGCTTGTTACTCCTAATGCCATGTATCCACAGTTCAAGTTGGACTACTAGTGCTGCATATAAATGGATGTTTCCACCTCTTCTCATGAATGTAAACATAGGCTATCTCAGTAGGCTACAACTAAAAATCCCCCTTTTCACCTCTTACAAAAAACAAAAACAAAACCCTCGTTGGAATAGAAGATGAGTAGACTAATGTACCTGACATGAACACAGATATTAATAGGAATGTTCTCAGTACACTTCCCATAAGATCTGTTGAAATTTTTATGAAAAACAGAAAATTAAAACTACATTTCAGATATTCTTTTGAACTGAAACACTATCACTTGCTAAAATGAGGTAAAATTGACATATTTATACTCTTGGCTGATTCTATACTTCAGCTTTATTCTTGGATTCTTGAGTGTATATTAATGGAAAGATCATGACCTAATGCTGATCAATACATATAAAAATTGATTCATGTCAAATGTAAGTCTAGTGCAGTCTAAAAATCGAAGTTGGAGGGCAAAAAAAGGGGTTTTTTTGGGCAAAATGCAGAAGTTTAAATTTGTCACAGATAGAGCAAAGTTGTTTGAAAAATATACCAATAAAGCAATGCAGGCAGAACAATGAGATAGAATTCAGAACAGACAATAAAGCATACCTTTATTTTCCTTTTAGATTTGATATTGAAATGAATATACAGCATAATAAGCAAATTCTTGTCATGGCTTACTAGATATACAGCTGTGCCATGCAAATTTTCCCACCAAGTTCTTATCCTGAGTAAGGCAAAGCTGGATTTCTGACTGCTCATTTGGTAGCCATGAAAGGCCTTGACAGATTCCGGTTCCTTCTGAGGCAGTTTTCTGTCAAAAAACTGACAAAGGAAACAAAAGCCAACTGATCCAACTCACCAAGCCTCATAATTTCTCCATACACGTAAGACTTTCCAACTCAATGGCTTTATAATTTCTACAATATCAGAGACAAATCAGAACACTGTCTATACCCTGACATTTTCTTCCTTGCCAGTAGCCTGTCAACAGCTACTGAAAGATCATGAACCATTTCTGTGTTGAGCTAAGAATGTAACCCGTATATAGAGGTTCCATGGTTTTCCAAATTCTCCAATCTTTCTGTAGGGCTGTCAGATGAAAGGAGGTTTGAAATCATGCCCCTTTAAATCCATTTTAAAAAATATTTATTTTTATTATTATTATTATTACTGAATTCTTAGAGACTTCCTACCATTCCCACAATTTAACATTGTAGTTCCTTAAGCAATATTGTTTTCAGCAGAGATTTGGACCCAAAGAAAAGCAGAAGCAAAAATAATACCAATGTTTACTTCAGGTCAGTCTACTCCTAGCTGATCAAAGGAAATTATTATGTGGTAAACAAGCAGACAGGCCACCATGCAAGAAGAGACTATTTGGCAGCTCAGGACTGAACTGGATGTTTATGGTATACAGAGGTTGATAAAAACCATCCTGGAACTATTCCCTAGCCATTTTTCTGCCCTTTCTCCTCTGATTCTGTTTATGAAGTTATGTGATAGCATTACACATATTAAATGTGTTTTAGTTTGCCATTGACATGATGACAACTGAGAGCTCTTCTGTGATTAGCAAGATGGATTGGGAATGCACTCATGTGGCTGCTCTGCGCTGAAAGTCACAATCTCATCTTGCAGGATCTATTTCTGAGCTGCTGCTGACTTAATTTTTCCAATCCCTACTTAGGGCTCTATGTGTATCTTAGAGGCAGATTAGAGGCAATTCTCCCTCCATAATTCAGCATCTCAAGGAGTCTTTATACCTTCTTATTTATCTCTCAGAGAGATGTCAGTGATACCTTCAGCTTCATTGTGATCTACATGTACATTTCTTCCACTAGACGAGATTTTTCTTTAGTTTAGTTCTGATTCTCTCTGTGCCTCCAGCTATGTGCAGCTAGCGTTTTTCCCAGATCAAAAAACGACATTCCATTAAACCTTCATGCCTTCCATCCCATCAAAATATTGATGAATTTTCCCAGAAAACACCCTGAGAGCCCAATACATGCCAGTTCCACTTGCTATTTTTGCTGGACTGAAACTTTGAGCTCTGCATGACTTTCTGCCTCAGGTGACTCTTAGTGGTTTGGATTTTCTTATGTCTCCAAGTTCAGAGCACTGACCATCGTCCATAGTATTATTTTAGACTGGCTGATTTTCTTTGCCTGGTGGACTCAAAATGTTTCATGAGGATTTAATTCTGATTTTTTCTGTAGCAGCTCCCAGAATTCTTTATTCTGCTCACAGATTCACCTCCTGCTGGGAACATATCTAGTCCTTAAAAATTGCTCTTAGGTCTCAGTTCTGTCACAGACTATTCTCTGGTTTCATCTTCAATTTGTATTTTTCATTGTTTGCAGCAATGTAGTTACCATACTCTTCAAACTTCCTTATAACAATTGTAGCATTTCTTTCATTTTGTCTGAATTACATCGAAATTATTAGGCACATAGAGCACTTCAAAGACAACTATTCTAGAAATAGGGCAACCTTCTAAATTATTTCATCTGTTGCTGGCATCCTAATACAGAAGCACAGCGTGACAGGCTATTTAAAACTTCTTGTGAGTTTTCCAAATCTCCAGAGAGTTTTGACTCCAACGAAGCTTTTAGTTACTTTATTCTTTCACTCCAGCTCTTTTCTTGTTCCATTTTACAAAGACCAGGAGGTGATCAGCAATCATTCAGAGCCTACCATTCCCACTAGAGTTCTGCTCTATTTGATTGTTCTTGCCAGCTGCTTTGTGCATAGTCAGAGGGAGCAAAGAAGCAAGGACTCTTACCATAAGCCGTGAAGGAACACACAACTGTTGGCATGAAAGAAGAGGTGACACAAGTCACTGCAAATTCTGAAAGCAAGCAAGCAAGGAATGGGAGCTCCCAGTGGGCAATGGAGAGGACAGGTGCTCAGCCCTGGCTCTGACACATGCCCTCAAATCACCAAAGAATGCAGATCTTGGTGTCTCTTGTCTCATGTACATCAGATCATTCCTTATCTGAAAGACACAAGATTTGCAGTTCATGCTCTCGTCAATCCCAAAAGAGCTAGACACTGCGCTGGCATCATCAGGGTCCTGAGGGCTCTAACAGCCCTGATCAGCCACTCTCCACACCCTTTGACCATTGGTTCAGGAGCCTTAGCTCAATTCAGCCTAGCACACCCACTTCTTGCTTAGCTTGAGTCATTGGAGTGCCCGTCTCTACTCTTGAGCCTGGCTTTGTTTCCTGGATGAAGCGAAGATGTGTGTTGTGGGTAGCTGCCATCTAGCCCCATGCTCTGGATGGACCTGGGACCCTTAGTGCAGCCTTGTTTACAGCCCTATCTCCAGTCAAACCCTGGACGTGGCTGATTTCCTCACTGTGCCAGAGGCTGCTGATAAGACCCTCTTTCAAACCTCCAGCTTTGCTCCTTTAGTTTGGGCCCCATGGGATGGTACTTCGTCAGTGAGATGCTGCCCTGCTCTGGGGTCAGCCATTGCTCCTGGCTTGGCTCCTGTCATGGTGTAGCCTTGTTCATGTTGTTCCCCCACAGCTACAATCTCTCCCTGCAGAGAGAAACAATCTTACAACATGAATGCTCATGATGAAACAGGCATAAATTGTACAGGTAAGTCAATGCAAGGAGTTTTACCTCTGATTACATGACTTTATTTATCCTGGATCTATGCAGGTGCCATCAAATCATGCAAATTTTCATCTGTGCTTTTTCAAAAAAAAAGATCTAAACTTGCCACATTAAGTGACCCAGAGCCAGACAGGCTGGTCTGTACTTTCCCACCACTATATTGGAGGGGAATATGTTCTAAACATGTTTAGCTCAAACACTTCCCAGATGATGTGTACTGAGCTGATCTATAACAAAAATCAAATTAGCAGAGGGCTTATTCAAGGGAATCAGGAAGGCAGGAGAAGTTCTGTGACAGTTTTCTCAAATCCAAAACTTTATTCTGAAGTCTCTAGAGAAGACTGTCAAATCTTACTCCACAATCACGGAAAGGAAAGAAAGCAAGCTGCTGTCCCTAATGTAACAGCATCTGCAGGAGCCATGCTAATAGTTGAGAACAGTTGAGAGGAAAGACACAACAAGTAACAGGTTCTTCTAAATGTAGTGGGGAATGATGTTGCAGTACACAGACTTCATCTGTAACAGTGTCCTGCAGAAGGCTCCTGCTGGGATGGGTGTTTGCCCAGCAGGGAGAAGTCACAAGCAGTTAAACAGCTGTGCAAGAAAGGAAGAAAAGTACACTTCTCATTTCAAATATCACATCCGAACATTTAGTTACAAAGCTACCAGAAATAACAGCACACATAGTAGCAGTGGAATTCTGCTTTTAAACACAATTTTCTGCTAACAGGGGTCTACAAGGAAGTTTCCTATGACATGTAATTAAAAGCAGTCAGCCAGATACACTGCTCTTCCAATTAAGAAATCTTACCTCAAAGCCATGTTAAAAACTTCAATGAATGCCAAAGGAATTAATAAAGATTTTCCCGTTTCTAATGTAGGAATGTATTTGACTGATTACCTGCAATATTGTTGCATCAACATAGGGCATAGGAATTTTCATCTGATGATAAAATCTGTTAATATTTCTCTAAATCATTGGTTGATTCAGCCTTTTATCATAAACAACAAAACTTGATCAAAGAATGATATTGGTAGGTCATGTTTGTGAAATTTCCCTGTGTGTTTGTTCTCTAGCTGAGAAGTTTGTGAAATTAAAACTTCTCTGCTTCCTCTCTAAGTTAATACTTATCTGAAAGAAAATTTTAATTCTGAGTTTGTAAAATAGAGATTGAAATTCCTGTGCGTGATTTCATTTAAGAACAGAATTGTAAACAGTTCTGTCTTAGGGCAAAAGCAGTGAAAATTTTGCTGTACCTCTGTTTTGATTTACCTTTTCAATACAGATAAAAACAGGTAAAAGAACACCCCAACCACCACTAAAATAACCTATGGATTACTTTTGTTGAAGTCTACAGATATTAAATAACTGTAATCTATTAACACTGTTAATAGCTGGGTCTGTGTTTTACAGTTCTGCTCCTATAGGGAAATAAACGGAAGATAAAGCAGTGTAACTGTTGCACTAACTGAATGCATTTCTGAATTATTCAAGTTGAATGTGAGGTTTCATGCCTTTCCTTGTCACTGCCTATGTCAATGATCTATTGGGTGCTACTAGCAAAAGAGGAAAACTATTGACTTCTAAAAGTTACTACAAAATAACATTGGCCGATTGGGCAGCTCCATATCCTCCACTGCTTGTCTTTTTTTAAAGACTCTAATCCTAGTATTTTGGATATAAATATACCAATTTTAGTATATAAAGCTATTTTTATGCATGTCTACATGGCATTACATCTTTGGCAGTTACTAAAAGCTGCATTTTTTGCTACTGAGGTTTTTCTACACTGTAGTCCACAGAAATAATCTCTGCCTCTTAAAATGCAACAGCATTATTCCACCTCATGTAAAGGCTGAGCGCTAGCTTCATTACATGGGAACTCGGTGAGGAGCTCAACATAGGGTCCTCTGAAGTGCAAATTAAAGCCTGATTTTTTATGTAGTCACACAAATTAAAAATGAAAGTATTACCTTGTTTTGTGAAACTGACTAAAGTGCAAAACCACACTTTGTATTACACTGGAAATCAGGTGCCTGAAGAGACAGCAAACAAGCATTGTGCTAACAGTGGTGAAACAGCAATACTTTTTATGATTGATTTGTTATTCTCCTATGTACCATGGATATAGACAGAAGAACATAAGAGTTAGTGCAGGAGACATGGAGATCAAAATTCCCCCTTGTTTTTCATCAGATTTTAAGGCAAGAATCCTCTAATTCTTGTCCGCTCCTTTAAGTTTCAATTTCCTAAGTAGCGTTCCGTGACTTTTTTTGTTTCCTTGTTTGTTTTGTTTCTTTTCTTCTTTTTTTTTTTTTTTTTGCAGGTAAAAATTCACCTTGAGACTCAGATTACTGTTAGCCTCGGAATATCTCATAGATGAAATTTTAACACAAGCCCAAAATCAGGGAACAGAGGGGCCTTCTCTGACATGGTCTGACCCTGTTACCACATTTTTCTGGAGTATTAAATAGACACATCAATTACTGGTATAAAACAGATTAGTATTTCTTCTGGTTTCTGAGTGTAACCATTTTAGTCATAGTCTCTCTATAATCTGAAATTATAGACCTTTCTTGCAGAGATAAGAGGAAAAGCTCAGCATGTTTTCCTCACTCTCCAGCAGCTATTGTAGCAAACTGGAGCCAGGAGAGAGCTTAATCCCAAGTCTTACAGCATCACCTGCTGTTCAAAAAATATATATCAAAAAAATAAATTCTGTTTAGTTCAGTAGGGGAAAAAAGCCCATAGTCAAGGCCTGTATGAACAGCAGCCTGCATTATTGAGAGGCTGGAGTGCAGAAAGTTTGACACTTTTGATAGTCCAAGGTTTTGTTCCTTAGGCCAGCCTTCCAGCCATGGCTTGGGTAAGGCTAACGCACTGTGTAAACAAAAGTTCTTCATCCCTGAGCTTAAGGAACTGTAGCATCTGGTCTGCTCTCTGCCTCCTCCATCATATTGTTGTGAGGGATGATAACTCTGGGATCTTTCTGTCCGTAAAGAAGTATTCAGTGGGACAAGCACTACTCTAAGTATCAAAGTCTTGAGGTGGATTCTACTTGCTGTGGCTGACTGTCCTCTTGGCCTAGACAAAAATCTTTGTTTCTTTTTGTGTTAATTCTCTCCTCAGTAAAATGTAAAGTAGGCAGTGCTTGGACTTGGAAGATCTACAGTTCCTAGCTCTGTCATTTACCAGCCACTTATTTTTGGGCACTGTCTTGTTCCCCACTTTCCCTACCTGTAAGACACGACCAACAGCTCCTAGTTTGCTACAAATAATTCAGCTACGCATTGGCCCTTTGCTAACTCTCTAGAAGATATGAGATGCCAAAAAGACTGAGATGCTCAGGTAGGCAGGTCCCATAGAAATCTACTTGCATTTGATAGAAGAATCTATACAGTTGGATATATTTCAGCTTTGTCACTGCAGAAAGCCCTCCCTACGCCAAGGATACATGAAAGGCCTCAGACTACATTCATTATGCTCAGTGGCAATCAAGGAGAATGAACCCATGAGATGGGTGGGAAATGAACACTGGACCTAATGAACACTGTTGTATGTCACTATAGAGATTCTGTGAAAAATGTTAATTGCAATGGTTCTTGTAATGTAATGAATTAATGTGTGTACTTAAGCAAATTTTCTCTTTTTAAAGAGACATATAGGATAGATTTAGACAAATAAGAAATGCTATTTTTCTGCTTTCAAAGGCTTTCTTTGCACCATGTTATATGAATTGTTGTATTTAATTAGGTTTCATTTCTTCACAGCACATCATCAATGAGATCTTCCCATTAGTATCCGAATGGGATACTGTTCAGTGTTTTTTAAAGAGAAAATAAGAGTCTTTGCATTTGTTGTTGCTGTTATGCCACTAACCAGTGGTTAAACTACAAAATTAAATATTCTTGCTGGATTCTGCAAGCTAGTATCAAAAGACCTTAATGTTTTTAGTCTGTAGGTGCTACCTGATGTCAGTACTCTATAGCATGGAGCTATTCAATGCCCTTGAACAGCTGTACAGAATCAAAGTGATGATGTCATC
This sequence comes from Oreocharis arfaki, assembly GCA_013398015.1. Lineage (NCBI taxonomy): Eukaryota > Metazoa > Chordata > Aves > Passeriformes > Paramythiidae > Oreocharis > Oreocharis arfaki. The sequence continues at coordinate 1,253 of VZRR01009909.1, read as the reverse complement.
CATTTCCTTATGCTGTCAGCAGTCCTGCTATCTACTACAGTAAGAGCTGCTAAAAGGATCTTTGTGTAAGAAAGAAACTGTGAAGTCACTGTCTCTAATACTGCATACTTTCATTCTATAACAGTACTGGAGGTCAGGTAAATGGCCGCAGAACAACATACTGCATTACTGATCGGAGGAGATGGGACCAAGACAACCTAAGTTACCAATCATTAGGCCTCTGTGGGCCATAAAAAAAAAGATTAACCAACGATAGATTCAAGCATCTTAGTTATCTTGGTGATCTTTATTTCTGAAGCAGTATTCTGCTTTCATGAACACTGAAGGTATTGAATAAGACTATTATTTAGTCATGGCTACTTTAGTCAAAGGGGATTCACTTGAAAAGCTTCCTCACATTGCTTTTTCTTAAGGCCAGCTTATGAGATCCTACTATTGGGTTGTTTGGGGGGGGTTTTGTTGAGCCCTGAAATTTTCACCTTAATACTGCATTTGCTCCTATACAAATACAGTTATGTAAATCTTTTCTTGGGTCTCTAAGTCCTGCATGGTACACCTGAATTGTCAAAGAGCTTAGCATTCTGTCATTGTCCCAAGTCCTTGTTTCTTGATTATCTCTAGTGCACTTGTGTTACATTGTCAAAACACAGGGCAGTCACTACTTCAGGTATATGGAAGAGGCGAGGAAAAATAACTTTTTTTTAAATAATCTTACAGCAAATATATTGGGGCCCATGACAAACACTATGTATTGTGGCTGTTCTGCTGGGAAAAGGGACCCCTTGAGCAATGTTGATTCAGGCCACTCTCCTCTGCAAGGCAGGCCAGGGATAGACCCCTGAGGCAACGTAAAACCGCAGAACTGCAGGTCCCTCTAGAATACACGGATGAGCCCCATTTAGATCCTTTGGGGAGATCAAATTCCTGCCATTTGGTGACCTGCAACCGGAGGCCAGCCGTTGCCTTAGTATCAATCTAGGTCCATTTTAGTGAGATTTAACCTGAACCATGAAAACACACTTTATTTCTTGCAGTTTCACAGCCTCCCTGGCATTGTGTCCATGTACCTATTACTATTTTCTAAGTCATTAAAACAATCTTTGTTTCCTAAATGACAGCAGAAAACTTTGATTCTCTCCTTCCACCTGCGTGCATAAAACACAAAATAGGCATGATTCTCTTCCTCTACTGAAAATCATTATCTACAGACAATCACTCTTCAGTCATTCCCTGTCGCGGAAGGGAACTCTCGG
>VZRR01009908.1:16329-45780 GCA_013398015.1 Oreocharis arfaki | reverse complement strand
ATAGATATAAATATAAATATAAATATAAATATAAATTTCTGCCCCAGCCTGTGGTTGGTGCCCCCCCAGCCTGCCTCACTCCCCTCCTCAACAGGGCACTGAAAACAAAGCTCAGGGGTCAAGAGAAAAACTCAAGAGCCACCAAACCGACTGGAGGAGGAGCAGGCACTGCCCCTCCACCTCCTGCCCTGCAATTAAAACTCCCAAATTGTCCCAAAAGCACCTTCTGGAGCCTCGGGCAGGACACAGCTCCTGCAGCGAGGAAGGAAATGTGTGGGATCAACCCTCAGAAGGCATTTGGGGAACCCTGCCAGTGCCTGCAGCTGATTTCTTGCCTCGACTCCGGCCAGCTTTAATGCAACATCAGCTCGGAGGCTGTAAAACACGAGAGGAACAATGCGAAGCAAAGGTTTAACAGGAAACAGGCTGTGCTCGTTGTTCTCTGCATGGGAGAGCAGCTGGCCGGGGCAGGGATGATCCCATCCAAAACTCCTCACACCCATTCACGAGGAGGAAAAAAAGGGGGCTGAAGGCTGATTTCATGGCGGGGTTGGTGTCAATCATCTGTTCGCGGCTTCGAATGGGACAAAAGTCACAAAAAGAGGCAGAGAAAATGGTATTCGACTAAAAGCCTGCAGAGAAAAAGAGTAGCAGGAGGAATGGGATGCCTGGAGATGTTGGGATTTCCTGCTTTTCTAAGGATTGGCAGTGGCATCAGGGCAGGAATAAATGTCTGTGCCCTAGAGCTGGAAATAGCTGCACTTAACACCTCTTCGGGGGATTTGAAGGCTGGCAGGAAGCTCCTGGAGGAATTTTCTCCTCCCAGCCATGGCCAGCGCTGAGCTCACCAATGGCACCCGGAGCATGGATCCCGTGAGGCTCCAAACAACATCACGGATGGAGCCAAAACCTGCTGGGAGGGAGGCTGGGAGCCAAGGACAGGACCTGAGCTGGTCACTGGGGTCAGCCCAGCTGACCTAAAATCCCTAAATCCACTAAAATCCATTCCCATCCCTTTTCCCACCTCCCTATTCCAGCTGCAAGGCCCCGGCAGCAGCATCTGCCCCATGGATACCCCACGGGAAAACGCTGCTGGACACCCTCACAGCTCCCAAAATGCAGCCCCACGTGGGTTTCCATCATCACAGATCCCACCCAGCTCCTGGAAAAGCACCCCAGCCCCCCCAAAACCCGACCCCGACTCACGGCACCGCTGCATTTCACCGCTTTAGGCTCCAGCGGGAGATCCGGGGCAGATCCCGCCCTTCCCACGGCACCCACTGACCCCACAGGGATCAGCAGTGCCTGGAGAAGGGCTCAGCCCGATTTCCAGCGGCTCAGGAGGATCTCTGCCCAAGCAGAGGCAGCTCAGGACACGCATGGGGACTTTGGTGATCTCTTCCCACCAGCTGCTTTCCCTTCCCCACCCGCTTTTATAGGATGCTGCCGGCTCCCCCATTGGCTCGGGACACCCTTTTTATAGCAACCACTCTGCCCCCATTTCAATTGCATTAAATAATTCCTCAGCTCATTGTCCTGCAGAGATTAGTTACACATAAGCATATTTGAATGATTAACTCCTGGGCTCTGCTGAGGCCCCAGTGAAAAAATAAAAAAATCTTTTTTTTTTGTTTTCAAAAGGCTCCCTCCAACTCTCCCTGCCTCACCACTGCTCCCAAAATACGATGGTTTTCCTTGGAGCCTCTGCTCCTGGCCTGCTCCAACCAGCTCAGCTGGCACTGGAGGGAAGATTTCAGCTCCAGAGCAGTGGAAAAGCAAGGAAAAAAGCTGGGAAAAACTCAAAACCCAAAGAGGAAGAAGCAGCGTTTGGAGAGTCAGTCACGGGTTTCGGGGTGGAAACCTGCACATCCCATCTCACCCCACCAAACCTGGTGGTTCCCAAGGGTGACAACCCCAGCAGCACAGGGATGGGTTACACATGGACACCCTCCAGCAGCTTTTGGGATCCTGAGGAGGATTTAGGGCCACTTGCAGTGACTTGAGCCACCTTCCCCTGTGGCTTCAGCTGCTGGGGTCTCACCTGAGGTGGTGACACAGGACAGGGGGTCCTGTCCTACTTGAGGCAGCCCATGGGGATGGGAAAGAGGCAACCTCCTGCTGAGGCCATGCCTGGGGGCAGGGTGCTGCAGAGGAAAAGGGACAATGTTTAAATCGACCTGGATTAGCCCATTTCCATCCCCCAGGGTGGGCACTGGGAAGCAGCAGCTTTTGGGGAGGCTTCTGGGTGATGAAGGAGCAAATCCACTGGGAGGAAGAGCTGGATCCAATTTGGAGTGGGTGAAGAAGGAGCAAATCCACTGGGAGGAAGAGCTGGATCCCATTTCAGTGGGTGAAGGAGCAAACCTGCTGGGAGGAGAGGTGGATCCCATTTGAAATGGGTGAAGAAGGAGCAAACCTGCTGGGAGGAAGAGCTGGATCCCATTTGGAGAGGGTGAAGGAGCAAACCTGCTGGGAGGAAGAGCTGGATCCCATTTCAGTGGGTGAAGAAGGAGCAAACCCGCTGTGAGGAAGAGCTGGATCCCATTTCAGTGGGTGATGAAGGAACAAACCCACTGGGAGGAAGAGCTGGATCCTGTCAGGTTTCATGAGGGTGTTTCCAGCCCTTCCTTTTCCCTCCCTCCTGGCTGTGGACCCCCAAGCCAGGGTTTTGTGTAAGGAAATCCAGGAACAACACAAAAGGGAAGATGCAGATGGGTTTGGAGAGTTTTTAAAACACCAGCAAATGACAGAGGGGATGGAGATTTATCACTGCAGCTGGTGAGGCTGGTCTGGAGCTGCCTGGGATGGGGAACAAGCCCCAGGAAGGTGAGTCCTATCCCACTTTCCCCATGGGGTAAGGGACACCAGGTGCCCAGTGAATGCTGTGAGCCATTTCCATGTGTAACTCCAGTGCTGTTTGAAGGCAATCTGCTTCTGAAAAAAGCTCCAAACTCTGTGGGTTTGCTTTTCCTACCTCAGGCTGCTCACCTTTAGCTACTGGACACCCACAAAACCCCAAACCTAATTATTTTTGCTGCCTGCTCATCCTGTTCTGCACTGAGTGCTGGGCACAGCCTCACACACAGATCTGAGCTCCACCAAAGCTGCTCAGCTCAGCAATTTCCTGGATCTTCCCCAAAATTCCCTGGGCACATCTGGTTCCAGTAGATCCATGTCCTTCATCCAGCCAGGTAGGAGCAGCAGCTCCTTCTCCTCCCATAAAACAAAGTTTCTCCTAATAAAACTTCCCCAGCAGGGACTGCCAAACTCCAGAAATCTGAATTTAGGGGAAGAGAAAGCCTAGGTGTTCTGAAGTATCAGATCAGGAATTCTGGCAGCTCCTTCCCCTTTCCCAGCACAAGAGCAGCCCTGAGCTGAGCCAAACACACACAACAGAGAAAAAAAAGGGAGGGGGAGGTAAGAAATGAGGAAATTAAAAGTAATATACACCTCTTAAATATTCAGCTTCTTCTCAGAACACACATTCACCTTTCTTGCACCCACGGAACCACTCGGTGCCACCTTCCCTGCTGCACAAGAAGAATTAGGAGGGTCCATCTCCTGTTAATCTCCTGGAAATTGTTAATTAAGGGAACAGAAAGCAGCCCTGGGAGACTGGCAGATCTTCTGTGTGATATTCAGGAGCCTGGGAAACGGTGTCACATCAGCAAGGTGATATCTGCACTCCACAAATCATTTCTGATCTGGGGGTTCTGACACAGAAAAGACCAAACAACACAAGTCAAACCTGTCCTCAGAGCACATCCTCACCTGAATTTACAGGTTTAAAATTCATTTCTTGACGTGGTGCACGTGCCACGAGGCCAGAGCCTTTCGAATTGTTGTCAAATTCTTGTTCAGCACGGCGTTTTTAGGGGGATTTTTGTTTACAAGCCATCCGTGCCTTTCCACAGGGCCAACAGCTGCTCACATCTGGAACTGCTGCTGATCAAAAAGGTCCAACCCAGCAAGTGAGGGAGGTCTTGCATCTACAACACCCCCACAACAAGGGAGATGCTGGCAAAAACCCATCCCAGCAACAAATCAACTCCCAAGATGGAACTTCAGCCCAACTTCAGGGCTCTGTTGAGCTGCTCTTGTTGGCTGCAGATATTTACAGTCTGCTCCCATCTGCTTTTTGTGTGCTCAGAACAAATTTCAGTAACTTCATTTCAGGAAAGGGCAGATCAAAATGGAAATGCCTGCAGCCCCAAGGCTGCAGCCTGTCAGACAGCATCAGTGGCTGCTGTGAAGAAAAATGTTGATTTTAAAATTAATTGCACGTCTTTCCACGCTGTGATCCACTTATCTCTCTTGTTTTCTTTCCCATTTGGAGAGAAGAAAAATATATATATTGATGTATCACAAAACCAGCAAGGACTTTCCCCCTCCAACACTAAACAAACCCAGCCTAAATGTACTTTTTAGTCTCCTTGGAAGACGTTTAATGTAAGATAAATCATCTTTAAATGTATTTTTCCAATAATTTTCTTTCCTTTCCAAACATCAAAGAAGCTTAAATACCATGGAAACGAATATGACAAATCCCCCAGACACTGGAATTTATCAGTCCCTTTCATACACTGCACAACTAAAGCTCAGAAAGCATAAATTCTTTGCATAAAAAACCAAAATAAACCCATGACTGAGCCGTGGTGGGGGGGAAAAACAGTCAGATATTCTGATTTGATCTTGCCTGTAAGTCACAAAACTCCCAGGATGTGCTTAAAATTTTATTCCTATTTCCAGTACATCACAAGAATTATAAAAGAATGGTCTGCAGCCACAAGAGAAACCAGTGGCTGACTTGGTGTGGATACTCACACACAAATGATTTATTATAATCACCGAGGCTTTCAACATGAAATACTTGATCCTGAAATCCTCAAGCAGACAAAAAAAGCTCAGGGAATTCTGCTTCACCCAGGACTGACTCTTGTTTTTCCAAACCAGATTAGCAGCTTGCTGTTGGCTCAATTATTCCTCCATCATTTGTCTGTGTGTAAATATTGGAATAAATGTTCAGAGGGAAAAGAGACACCTCAGTCCTCTGCTGAGCTTTGATTTCACAGCTCCAACCCCTCTGAGCTGGCCCAGCTCTCTGGTTTCAGGGATTTTTCTGGCTGATCTGGATCTCTTTCATTGAGGAAGGGCTGTCAGGCATCCTTGAGTTGCCCTCCCACAGATCCTCTCAATTCCACGATGCCAAGATTTGGGGGTGCCTGGCCAGACCCCCAGCAGCTCCTGCACATCCCTGCCTGTGTCCTGCTCTGCAAACAGCCCCAAAAATTGGCTCTGGGAGCCACTCGGGCAACTGCAAAGCTTCTGAAAGGAATTCTCACTGCAGCACCGCTGTGCTGATTAAAACACTGCCCTATTCAAAAGTCCAGCTGTCCTCGCAGGGGGAATGGAAAAATCCCAAAAGATGCTGAGCCCCAGCACTCCTCAGGCTGCTCCACTGCAAGCTCTGGCACTGCCACCCCTGTTGATGACAGAACCCCCAAACAATAGTGTCCTTTTCCCTGCTTGCTCGTGAACAATTGGTTCCCTCATCACCTCCAAGTCATTAAAATCGGAATATATTTTACAGTTATGTCCAACACAGGATTGAACTGGTATCAAACCCAGACTGGCATCAGCTGGTTCTCTTCTGAAACTGCTGCCAGGTGCTTCCTACGCCTGGTCACCTTTGTCTTCTGTTGCCATTGCTGAGTCTCTGTGCTGTTCCTCTGGATCCCCTGGCAGGATGCTGGTGACTGTCTGGAGGAGTGACTCGATCTGCTCCTCTGTCAGCCTCTCCTCGCTTTCTTCCACCATCTGCAGGTCAAAAAAAACCACCCCAATGGCATCATTAAATCCACACTTCCTCCCTCAGAGAGAAGGACTCAGCTCAGTGGGGAAGACTTTGTCAAGACACAGCCTGAGCTCATCACGAAAGCATTTTACAGAGCAGAGCTCTTGCAGAATTTGGAAAAAAAGAAGAAAGAACTCCATTGTTAACCACGACAATTGGCACTCTGTAATGAGATCCTGTTTTCCTTAGAGCAAGGAAAACACCACACTGGGAACAGCCTGGCTTATCCTAAAGCCTCTCTCAACCATGTCCAGAGCCAGGCTTTTCCTCCAGCTCAGATGTGGCCCTGCCTCCCAGACCTTTATTCCCAAGTTTCTGTGTTTTCATGGCATATCCTGAGAGGGGTTCCCTGAATCTTGGCATCTCATCCAGCACCTACACTGGAAATAATCAGCTCATAAAAGTAACCACCTCATCCTCCAGCAGCTGGACTCCACTGGAATTTGCTTGGATTGGGAGATTGCAGGATATAAAGACAAATGAAAGCTCTGAGCAACGCAAAAAGCACTGTCATGAATCAATTCCATGATTCCAGAAGATTAATTAGGGACCTACTGCCACTGTGGAGCTGTGGCAACTCTTCTATCACTGCTACCAGTAAAACAACTGCCCTAATTTATAGGCAGCTGTTAAAAGGAAAAAAAGCTTGTCAGATGACTGGAAAAGCAAGTCAGAACTCCTCAAACACAAATGAAACCAATTAGGATTGTGGGGTTGGGGCTTTCTTTTTTTCTACCAAGTCCTTGAAAACGGCCTTTGAAGAGCAGTGATTTATATGAAGGCTGGTTCCAAGTCAGTGCAGGTTTAATCAGCTCTAGCTGCAAACTGCCAGCTCTTCAGATGCCTTCTGAAAAGCAGAGTGGGACATTCAATTAATTTCTGGTTTTCCTCAGAGTCCTCCGAGCCCTCTTTGCACAATCTGATCATCTTTCATCAGAATCATCCCCAGATCCTGGAGTGGAAGCACACACAGAGAGAATCCACTCCTCAGCAAAAGGCAGACAGTGAATTTCCATCTGCAAACGACTTTCTGGGGACCATCCCCATCAAAGGATGCAATTCCCCGTGGAGTGGCTTTCCAAGCTCAACAACTACTGCAGGACACTGGTTTGAACAGCAGCCCTGGCTCTGGTTCCCAGCAGCTGCTCCTCTGCACACCCTGTGCTCAAACACACTCAGAATCCTCCTTCCCTGGGTGGGAGAACCCCTGCAGGGCTGGCAGGGGATTCCTGCCAGGTAATTCCCACAGGGAATCATCTCAGCACACCCTGGAGCACCAGCACCACACCACAAAGTGTGGAAGATGTCCCTGTCCCTGGCAGGGGGGATGGAACTAAATGTTCTTTCAGGTCTCTCCCAGCCCAAACTACTCTGGGACTGTGTGATTCCATGATCAAATCTGTTCCACCCACTCCTTGGTGCCAATGCTGCTGACAAATCACTCCTCTCCAGATGACCTTTGCTATCAAACTGCAGAGAGGATTATCAGCCTGGCTTTCAGACTGGGTTATGGGGTTATTCATTACACTGGATTTTAAAGGTGGGGTAGGTGCTGTAGGAGCAGGAGCTGTACAAAGAAGCAGCCCAGGTGCTCTGGACAGGGGATATCCCTCCAGGTAGGACTGGCTGAACCAGTGGCTCCCACATTTGTTACCATCCCTCAGAAAAATGGCACTTGGCCTGGTTTAGATTTGATTTATTGCAATGACATGAAGTCCAACCCTCTTCCCATCTTAATTTTATCTATATCTGTGCCTCCCCTCCCTTTTTTATCCCCCTCCACCTTCTCCTTTAGGTGCTTGCAAATAAAACCCAGGGAGTTCTAGGTCAGCACCAGCTCTTTGCAACTTCAGAATTTAAGGCAGAACATGTGAATGTCCAACCCCTGTTTTCTTCCCTGCTCCCCAGTGACTCCAAGTGAGTAATGCCCCAACTCCCAGCATGAACAACCCCACTGATGTCATTTTTACTGGCAGAGCACGAGGCTGACAAACTCCAGGGACAGACAGAGCAGCTCTGGGAGCTCTGGCAGCCCCAGAAATGCCACTTGAGCACAAAGCTGAGGAAAGAAAATCATCTCTGGTGCTTCGGATGCTCTGGTGCTGTGATGTCTCACCAAAATACTGTGAAAAGCATCTTTAAAAGGGAGATGCCTGCACTGAGGAGGGGATGGAGCTCCAAATTCCCTTCTGCTGACAGATCCAGAGGGAAGTAGGAATTCCTTCAACTGCTGCAGCAAATCCACCTCACCTCTTGGTGCCTCTCCAGCAGCTCACACACCAACAGCCACAAATCAACACTGAGCAGGATGGACAGACAGCTTTAGTCAAGTTGATGCTTCAGCCTTATTTTGTTGTGATATTATTCAAGATTTCCACGGATCAAAAGCACAAACTGTAAAAACCCTTTTTTTTCACTCTTCCAGGAAGTGAAAAAACAGCTTGAGCCTGATTTATGAAAACATGAGCAGTGAGGAAGCAGCAAAGCAACGAGCCAAAAGGAAAAATTCAGAAACGAGGCACAGACAGCATGCAGATAAAGAGGCAAATGAAACTGTCCTGAAAGAAAACAGATCTCAGGGGGAACAGGAGGTCACTCAGAGGCTCGTTCTACATTCAGCAGATGTTCTCACAGCCTCCTGATTTACAACCACGAGACAAAATACTTCTGATGCTGATACCACTAAGAACCATGGTGCTGAGAAGAGAAATGAGGTGCAAGAAGAAGCCTAAGAGACAAAAAAAAACCCCAATCGTATTCAAGTACCTCCTTTTCCAGCAGCAATTTCACCAATCATGGAGAAAATCTCCAGCAAAAAGCCTCGCACTTGGCTGAAACTGCTCAAGAGCCAGACTCAGCCCATAAGCAGCCAGGAATGCAAAGTTTATAGTAAAGAAAACAAAAATGCAAATGCTGGAGCTGAGTGCATGAGCTCAGATGTTGACGTTGGCAGTGCCACACAGCCCAAACGGGAACAGCCTCCCCTCATGGATGATGCCATGTGAAAAGTTTGGGCTATTTCTGACCAAAGTGCTGCTGCCCCTCAATATTTGGAGATTTGGGTGAGGGCAGCGGGACAGAAACACAATTTATGCATGGAAAGCCCCGTGATGTCCTCAGTAATTCCCAAGTCACTGCTGCTTTTCAGCATTCGAGGCTGTGCTGTCCCAAAATAACTCCAGGGGTTTAGGAGGAGTGGCTGCAGCACATCAGTGTCACCCACAAACACTCACAGTGTGTGTCAGCTGTGACATGTGGGCAGGGTAACTCAGGCCTCACTAATAATTCCACTAATTATTCACTAATAATTTCTATTTCACCCAAATTGGAGCAGTTTGTAATTTGATTTCCATTGCAATATATCCATAATGCTCCCATTTTGTTTGCACAATGCTCTCTACATCTAATCAAAGGAGGAATCAGGAAAACTTTATAAATTAATTGGCAGAGCATTCTCCCAGCTCAAACTAAAAGCAGCGTGTTCCCCCTGCAGCTCAAATTGCATTTTCAGGAATTCACAGCCAGCCTGTGAAGATAATCCCAGGGATTAAAGTGTTTATTCATAAATCAAGGTGCAAATCCATGTTCATAGTGTCAGGGACAAATGGCAGCACAAAATCCGTCCACAAAGACACTCAGGATTGTCTAAATTCCCTTTTTTTCACTCAGTGAAACAAGGACAAACATCCTTAATTCAAACCATACCTTGCCTTTTGTGCTTACCCAAATAAAAGCAGGATTTAAGAGACCTCATCCTCCTCCCTGTGCTGCTTTCATGCTAATGTTTATTTGGTTTAGTCTCCTGAGACAGAACAATAAATAAAGCCACGCTGAAGAACCCCAAAAAGCCCTGAGAGAACTGAGAAATCCTCTCAATATTCGGTGGGGAGCAAACCTCAGCACCACAGAAGAACCTGTGGGTTAAAAGCTATTGTTTGTTTGAATAATAAGCTAAGAATTCTATTAAAAAATAATCAGTAACAAAGGAAACAGGGGCTCTGATCATTTCCAAAGCAATCAAGCACATAATTTAACTCCAGTGTGGGAGGGAGATGTTTGATGAGAAAATCACTGTCATTTCCTCCTTTGAGCAGCGAGTTGAAACTGCTCAGCCCCACCACACTAATAGGAAGAAAAGCACATTAAAAAAAAAGACATAAAATAAAAGACTGAATGATTGGATCCACGTCCCCCAGAGATAATTAACCGAGGGAGAAGGCAAAATAACATCGCTGAGAAAATAAAACGTTTAAACCCCTCTTAAGATCTTCCATTTCCCAAAATACTTCCCATCATTATTTTCCAGTTAATGAAAGACAATGTGCCAGCCTGGTTATGCACCCAGGGACGAAACTCTCCAAGGTGGAAACACGGTTTTAAAAAGCACAAAATTCAAATCTGCTTTCCCCACTCGGAGGGAAAAACGTGGAGCAATTTGTTCTTTAAAAAAGGTGATGCTTCAACTCCAAGCCCACCAGCATTAAGTAAAGCTGAACCACTCTCATGGAGACATGAAAAATCCCTGTATTTTTATTTCCTCCTTTTGGGAATCACTGAGCCAGGCCTAACATATGTTAAGGATTAAAACAGGAGGTCGAGATAGCTGCAATGTGTACAGTGATTTACCCTGTGGGGTAAGAATTTGAATTTCATGCTCCTTTTGTTGCTATTGTTGTTGGAAAATAAATCCTGGCACAGAGGCTGGAAAAGACAAAGATGGACAATGGCAGCAATCGATGCATTAAGGCTTGCAAAAGACCTTGAGATCAAAAGATCACGACAGAAATTTGCTTTTTAGCTGCAAAATAATGTTATCAAAATGGATTTATTGTTTGCATACAGCTAAAAATGGGGAATTAAAAAAAAATAGGGAATTTTAGCAGAGGGAGAGTCAAAAACTAAAAAGCTGGGAAGGCAAAAAGCAGCAATAATTACAATTATCCTCTCCCACGAGGCTGCCAGGTAAATCAGACTCCATTCCATGGTCAGGCTGCACTGAGGAGAAGTTTGAGACATCAACACTGAGCAAGTGAGAGGCAGCTTTGACTCGCCTGGCATTTTGTTTAAAGCTTTCTGCAAAAGAAGATTGATGTGCCCCCATTCCAGGAACTGCTCACAAGTTTCCCCCATCATTTATTCCTGATTCAGCTCCAGGAGCCACTCAAAGCTTTGCAGAGGCAGGGGCAAGCTCAGTGAGAAGGGAATCAAGGCCATTTTAGAGCCCAAATTCACTTCTCAGCAGGTTGTGCCTCATCCATCAGCTGCAGGGAATGGACTTTGCTGCAGGAAATCTGGGCATGGGTGAGCTCTGAGTTATTTTATGCCCAGACAAGGCACATTTTGTGTGCTCAGTGATTGCCACAACCTCAGTCCCCACGAAAAAAAAGGATCCAAGCCAGCAACTGAACAGCAAAATCATCCCCTTGCTTCTCCCAGGCTCTGGATTTCAGGAAGGACACCGACCTGCAGCTCCCCAGCAGTGCCTGAGCTCCAAAGCCTTTGACAGGAGCACTTTCTAAAGTGCTGCAATTTTGGGGAGGGTTAATCTGACACAATCCAGGCAACTCACACCACTGGAATACTGGGAAACTCGCCCTGGGAATCACAGGGGAATCCCAATGTAACAGGAGTAGCTGCATCCCCAGTATTTCCATGGAGATACAAATTCAGAACAACCCCCAAAGGTACAAAAACTGCATTTTTCACACGTTGATTTAGATCCTTAGAGAAGGGTTTGGATCAACAAGGAACTGCCACTGAACTCAGATCTTGTGTCTGTGCTCTCTTAAGATCCAGCAATGAATTTTATTTAACTCTGACACTAAAACTTACAATATCTAAAGTATGGCCCTCTACAGACACCTGATAGAAAGGCCCCAAATTCTTATTTTCTTCAAACATGACACAGGAGCAAACTGTTTTCAGTATTTTATGGGTAGGCAGGGTAACAATGAAGCAGGTAGGACAGGAAGGAAGGGACAGACAAAGCCATGCAGTCACCTGAGAGCCCCAAAAGATGACTGCATTTAAAGAAGGGAAGAAAAGCCTGCAGATGGCAATAAAATAAATCTGTGTGAGCACATGAAGCTAACAAAGGTGTGACACAGGCTCCAAATCGTGGCTTCTGACTAACTTAAAGCTTTGAAGCTCCTGCTTGGGCTGCTGATGGACACTGATCTCCTCAGCCACAAAACACAGCATTAATTCCTCAGCTGGAATCATTCCTCTGAGATGCCTTCAGCATTTTAATCTCTGCTCCTTGGTGACAGAAGAAGAATTGTCCTACTGGTCCCTCTTTAATCCTTCCCTTTTTTTTGCAGGCAAATATGATCCTGCTTCTCCTCAGCTTGATCTCAGGGCAAGATTGCAAACAGATGTTCTCAATGCAAGAGATCTTTATTGAAATAATATCCTGGTTATAACAACCTCTTTATTACCACAGGGGTTTGTATTCCTGAGGAGATACTTGAGAGGATGTAAGCATCTATTTCTGTGTAGTGACAATCCCTCTTTACATCTGAATTACTCTTAGATTGACAATGGCTACTTTCCATCAGAAAATCTGGTTATACCCATTTCTCATTCTGCATCACTGCTCATTTCTATTGAGAATTTCTGATTTTAGTGTAACCCTGCCACCAAAACAAGCAGGGAAGATGCCAAAAAGTGAAGTGCTCCATCACAGAGCTGCAGCAGCAAAAAGATTCAACACATTCTTATTTGCAGCACTTTAATAAATCCCCTTTAATGACTGCACTGGGCACTTTAAATGTGTGACACTGAAGCAAACAGAGGTGGAGAATCTGTCTGAGAGGACTCAGAGGAGGGCTCTGACAGGAAGCCGAGTGGATTTGAAACCGTGGATGTAAAATGTGCATAAAGGGATACATTCAATCACTGGCCCATGAGAAAGCAATTATCCAATTGATCTCCAAGGTTAAAGCTGCTTCCAGTTAAGCTTTGAACAGGCCCAGGCATTGTTACTCACCAGCTGGATTTCCACTGCAGTCACAGGCCTGTGGTTCAGCAGCTGCAGCTTTTCTGCCCTGGGTAAAAGCACAGGGTAAGACAATGCACATCAGTGAGTGGTTTCAGGATCCCCTCAAATGCCTGGAGTGATGCAAACACATTCCTGATAACTGAGGGATGAAATGTCACTGCCAGGAATAACCCTGACTGCGTTTGCAGTGTGGCTGAACGGCCATCATTTGGATATTTGAATAATCTGGGTACTTCCCTGTGTTTAGACCTGCTGCTGTTGCCACCTCCAGCCCAAGGTGGCAAGCAGAGACTCTTAGATCATTACAGTGCAAGCATTAATTAACTGCTGCTTTGTTAAAGCTGTGCAGAAACGCTGAACAACTCATCAGAGATCAGACACTTCTGCTGTGAGCACACAACCACAAGAACAATTTTCATACCTAAGGAGTTACAGCCCCATCAAAGGGCAGCCCCACTTGTTTATTCTCTTAGCCCACTGCAAATACAAAGTTACAGCAGGGAACTACAATTTGGAAGAACTAAAGCTCGGGATTTATTGCTGTTTACAGGGCATCTTTAAAGCATATTTAAACTGATTCCGGGAGGGTTTTCCCCTGGGGGTTGTTTAGAAAAGAAACCTCAGCTTTTAAGAGAACACAGATCACTCCATGTTTACAACCAACGATTTCTGTGTGTCTGGAGATACCTCAGAGATAAAATTTCATGTCAAATGCCTGGATGATCCAGCTAAAATGTCCATTTTAATCACGACTTTCAGCTCCAGAAGAAAAGCCTGCCCATTTTCACCACACCATTTGTGAGACATGAACAACTCCCAACAGAAATCCTCCTATTTATTTATTTATTATGAGATTTCTTCTTTTGGAGAGGCAAAGTATGTTTCCAGTGGTGATGGGAAGCAGGGAACACACCTCCTTTGTTCTCCCACGTTAGTCACTCGGATCTATTTGGTGTTTACAACACGAGGCCGTGGAGAGCGTGGCTGGATTTAGCTCTGAACCCAGAGCACTGCTGGCTGCTTTACTGGCACAAGGATGAGGTGTTCCTAACTGCTGCCATAAAAACCAGGAATAAAACCTCAATAATGACAGGAGATGAGCACTCAATTCCTTCACGTGGAAAGCAGGTGATGTAAGGAATCAATGAGAGAGAAAACTCACCGGTGTGGAAGCGAAGCTGAAGGCAGCGCTGCCACGCAGAGCTGGGTAAAGAACAGGAAATAATATCTGTACTGTACAAAAACCTGGCCAATTCAGCTGGATGTGTGACAGATTTAATGCTTTCTCCTCCAGAGCTGGGAAATTCCCTGCTTTGGTGCCTGCTGGAGGCACAGAGCTGCTGCTTTCAGTGGTCTTTGCTTTGCTCCCAGGCCAAGCAAGTGTTGGTGCCTCAGTTTCCCGAGTTCTCAAACAGCTTCTCTGAGGATCCTCCTTGTAAAACCTCCCTCTTCCTCCTCCCCTAGCCCTACTTACAAAGCCAGACTGTGTGATGAATTCATATTTTACCCAAATTTCTCTTGCACTGCCACTTCTGAGACCAGAGCCTTCTCAAACAGCCCTTTCTTCTCTTTTGTAGCAAGACACATCCCAATCCTGCAGCTCCACCACTCCTCCAGACAAAGCGAATTTGACTTTTACTAAATAAATTTCCTCATCTTCTTCTTCTTTCCAAAGTAATATCCTTGCAATTCACACGTTGAAAAACTGCAGAGCCAAATAAAGAGGATCAAACAGCAAAGCCACTTCATGGCTGAGCTAAAGAATGCAAACCTGATTTATCCAGAGCTATTTTAAAGCAGGTAGAGAGCTGTGTTTGTCACAGGAAGATTACTGGCCCAGCAGCAAGCAGAAATAAATTAACACCAATTACACATCGTGACTAAAACAAGCAATTAGTGAAACTAATTCATGCCTCCTGAAGAAATAGAGGGCACAACAAAAAAAAGGTCACCTCTCCCAAGACTTTTTGCTCACAAGCCATTAACATCACACTAACTCATGGAGGGATAGACAGAAATTTTACAGCCAGATCCTAAAAAGGCCAAACAGATCCTAAAAGCATCATTGCAGGGTATTTGGAGTTTTAAAAAATGTGTACAGAAGAATGAGAGATAACTCACAAGTGATTAACACATCCAAACGTGCCAGCTGAAGGATTTCATGCCTGGTTTTGATCAGCAAAGCTCCCTACTGGAAAATGATGCAGAACATCACAAAGGAACGAGCAGCAGGGTGCAAAAAAAAACCCCAAAAAGCTGCATAAATGCCATAATTCATCTGAAGTTGCTTGTACAGCCCCAGCACTAATTAACACTCCAACATAACGATCTTTAGAGATGTTAATAGGTAATTATGAGGTAAGCAATGTATCCCCTCGAAACAAACACTCACAAAATGTCTCTAAATTTCATTTAATAGGAAATTGGATTGCTCAGCCCTCAGCAGAAGGCAGTGGTTTGAGCTGGAGCTCAGTACCCACTGCACCTTTTTAACACTGATCCCAAAAACTGACTGCTAGGACCAGGCTCTCTCTGTCTCATCCCAAAAATTCACTGCCAGGACCAGGCTCTCTGTGTCTCATCCCCAAAATTCACTGCCAGGACCAAGCTCTCTCTGTCTCATCCCAAAAATTCACTGCCAGGACCAGGCTCTCTGTGCCTGATCTCCAAAATTCACTGCCAGGACCAGGCTCTCCGTGTCTCATCCCAAAAATTCACTGCCAGGACCAGGCTCTCTGTGTCTCATCCCAAAAATTCACTGCCAGGACCAGGCTCTCTGTGTCTGATCCCCAAAATTCACTGCCAGGACCAGGCTCTCTGTGTCTGATCCCCAAAATTCAATGCTAGGACCAGGCTCTTGGTGTACCTGGAATTTCCTGACAGCAAATTAAAACTTGAATAACCCAAATTTCATCAGAGATTAACTTTAAGGAGAGCAACTATGCATTAGGATCAGCCCTGACTGCAGTGTTTGGCATGGGCACAGACCTAAGCCTGAATTTAGTTCACGCTCCATTAAATCTAAAAAGTAAAATTAACTTTTTCCAGCTCCCATGAATTCATCTCGACACTTTCTACAGCATGCATGGCACACTGATGCTCGCTGAACAAAAAGGGGAACTGTCCCATTCATCCAAACAGAAGGTGAAGAACATTTTCAGCTCCATTGCCCCCCAAACATCAGCATCTGCATTTTCCCCTGCTCTGCCTGGATTTTGGTAACAGTTTGGAACACGAAAGCTGCTCATTCAAGAGGAGAATCCATCCAAAAGATGAGTGACAGTTGAAAGCAATTTTCTCACATAAAAGCAAGATTTCACTAATCAGAGTTAATGGTCCGTGCTGCAGGCTTGTACAGGACCTGCCTGGTGAGAAACCCCAAAATGGCAATTACTGCTGTGGGGCTGAGGCTGCAGCCCACATCCTGCAGCTCTGAGACTCAGCTGGAGCCAAGAGCAGCTTTTCCAGCTGAGGGGAAAACACTCTGGATAGGTTTGGGGACACACACAAAGCTCAGGCTGCTGGGGACAAAACCCCGTGCAGTTATGGGGGATGAAAAGGAGTCTGAGGTCTGCATGAGGGGAGAGTGCTGGAGGAGGTGAGGATGTTGAGTTAGATGCTAAAAATCCTAAAAACCAGTTCTACAAGACAAAAAGCACCGCTGGGTCGTGTTCAAGATCACACCTGGGCAGACAGAACAGACAGCACATTCTCATATTGATAGATCCATTCTTAAAAAAAATACAAATAATTCCATGCTCTCGTGGAAATTCAGCCCAAATGCACCATTTTCTGTCAGCACTGAGCAAATCTGGGCAGTTTATATTTGAACCAGAATCTCACACGTGTGTTGGTGCTGCCCATTTTTTAAATCTACTGAACTCCCAGAGTGTTTTTCCAGCAAGAGGTCTGGGTAAGGAGAGAACAGTGCCAAGATCCAGCACTGAGAGCTAAAAAAACCCTTCAAACATCTGTGCAGAGGCAAATTTATCCTCAGGAAGGGATGTTGGAGAGTTGCTAGGAAAACCATAAAGCAACAGCTGGACACATAACCAGGGGTTTTATTCCTGCTGGAAACAGAAATCCCATGGTCCTGAATCAATCATGGTAACTTTTAATGTCTGAACCCTGAGCACGGGGTCTGGCTGAGGGAGGATTTTCCCAAAATGGGAAATCACAGCCCCAAGTGGGTGCTGTGATTCTCCACAGGGATTCCCCCTGGAAAAGCTGAGAATAATCTTTTTAAAATCCCTTAGATGATGCTGTTGTTCAATGAGCACCACCCTGACTTGCTGTGGAATATTCATTTTGAAAGCTCTGGAGGAGACAAAAATCACAAAGCAAATCCTTCAGCCCTCAATATTGCAGAGGTTTGTATCTGTTGTAGCCCTTGGCAGTCATGAGGGAAAATCCTTCCTGAAAGCACTGAAGATTTTCAGCTCAACACTTCCTCAACTGCGTTGATTTAAAGACAAAAAGGGCAATGTTCCTGTCCAGTTTTTTAAAAAAAAAAATTATAATAATATGCAGTGATTGGAAATTTGGTCATTGCAAAATTAGATCCAAGATAGGCTATCAGTAACAGGAAGAAGCACAAGCAGAACCAGTTTTTATTTAACCACAATTACAGAGCTCCAGCTTAATAAATGTTCTTTTCATGCAATGCAATTCACTGTAACTCACAAAATGTGAAGCCATTCCAGGCACTAAAACTGGAAAATTAGCTGCTAGTGGCAAATTCTATTTCCAAGTACAACATGGCTCACTGAACTGGAGCTTCAGCCAAAGCTTGAGGCCTCAACAAGGTAATAATAAAGTTCATTATGTGGGTTCAGAGCTTCAGTTTAAAAAAAAATAAATCTCAGTTCTACAGTTTGAATTTTACCAAAATTGTGATGAAAAACGATGGGAAAAACTGTTTTACCACACTTTTACTGTATCAGTGAAATATCTGTTTAGATGGCTTTGAATTTGTTCCATTTATAGCAGGCATAAATGCTTTCTGAAATGACTCTGGAAGATTTGTTTGCATACGTTGGTGATTATTTTTAAAATCTGCCTTTTAGGAAGCCTTTTTTTTGTGTGTCTGTAACCCTAAGGAGAGAAACCCACCACAAAATGGACGCTGCTCTGTTAACCTGGTATTTTGAGTGGCAAACACCAGCGATAACAGAAGGATCTGAGGTGATTTCCCAGGAATTGCAGAATTCCCCAGCATTATATTATCAGTTCCCTCACTGGAGCAGGGACACCACGTGCAGCCTGACACCCTGCAGGGCTGTGGAAGGAAAAAAAAAAAATAATTCCCTGGATCCAAAGCTCTGCTGTGCCTCAGTTCCCGGTGTTTCCCTGGCTGCTCTCTCCTCCCAGCTGGGGATTCTCCCATCCACGAGCACAGCCTAGCGCCGAGGGCAGCAATCACAGGCTCAGCAGGGAATGGCACATCCCACAGGAGGGGCTGCAAATCCTCATCTTCAAAGCCCTCCATCCTCGCTTTAGGGACTAGGCTGAGCCTAATTAAAGCACCGACACGCTGCTTAATTGTTTCCCCTTGACTAAAGGTGGAGCCGTGACAAGGAATTTAAAGGGCAGGGAAGCAGTAGGGGGTGATGGGGTGTTTCTGACCCTTTAACCGGGTTGTTTTGTCGGAGGACAGACCCCAATTAACACAAATGTATCTTAAATCTAATCAGCCACCTGCAGAGAGCTGTTACCAGCCCAGACAGAGCCTGACCAGCTCAAGAACACGTTTTTGGGGTGCCTCACCCAGAAATGAAGCAGCAAAGAGAGACTCTGGAGTTCATTACTCTGAGTGGGAGGAAAGGTCATTACAGGGATCATGAAAGCAAGGCCCTGGAAGAGCAAACACTGCAGGGCTTTCCTCTCAAAGGGAAGAAAGCTCCGTGGCAGACAGCTGGAATGAAATCCCTCAACACCACCTCCATCCCACAGCATGGAAACCATCAAAGCCTTTTTATTTAACAAGAGCAGCAGTGTTGAAATGACCTCGGTTAGGAACCAAAGGGTAGCTCCAAATCGCCTTGGAGGCACCACTGCTTTAAGTGGTTTAACATAAAGTGCATTAAAGAGTGATTGCACCCCACGTGCTCCCTGTGGTTTGGGGGGAAGGGGCTGCCAGATGGGCCCTGAGACTTCTGGCTTCAAGCATGGAAAAAATCAGGAACAACAGAAGTGCCAGGATGACACTAAACAATTCTGGGTTTTGTTTTGCAAAGCACGTGGCAGAGCTGGGAAGTTCTTTACCAGATGAGAGATTAACAGAGTAGAAGTTGTACAGGATGCTCAGAGAACAAACCTGAATTCTGACAGGTCATAAATAAATTTGTCACCTACACCAGTGGCTGGCTCTTCGCTCTCATCCTGCTGCCACTATGCAGAAGAAATGATTTGGGAATAATTCCCTTGCCTCAGTGCCTCAGGAAAAGGACAGACAGGATGATACCTAAACCCCAAGGCACCTCAGAGCACCCATAAAAAATTAAGCAGTCAAAAAGCTCATTTAAAGCTTGTAACTATTCCAACCTTTGCAGCTCACTGAACAAGCAGGTGTGGGAAGGTGAATATTTGGGTAGAACTTCTACAAAAGTGCTCAGCACTGTGGGGGACAGAGAATTTGCAGTTGGAAGTTTCTCTGTTATGACTGAAATATTTTAGTATTTCACTCTTGGAGATCCCATCCAGTGATCACCTAAAGTGATAAAACTAAGAGTTAACCCTCAGGTCCTGGTGAAATTCTACCTGAAAGAAGTGCAGAAATGAGCTTTAAACAAAAAGAAACCCTTTGACTTTTAATGGGATTTTTACACCAACGTCATTCAGTTCCTTTTCCTCTGAAAAATCCTACTCTGCCTTTTTGCTGTGCTACATCCTTCTGCTGGTTCTTCCCAAACTGCTCATTTCTCTTCAAAATGGGCTGTTTTACACTACCAGAAGGGAAGGATGCTCATTACTTACTCTAGAAATAGTTTGCTGCTAATTTTAAGACACTTTCAGTGCCACATCACCGCCTCTTTTCACCGCTAGCATTTTTATTGCAGAATATTTTCTTTTCCCCATGCTCCAATACCTGCAGAAAACAATGAGGATACTTTGCCCTCTACATAAATGAGTATCCTGCTGCATAAAACGAGCTACAGGAGGATTAAACCCTGACTTACTGACCTGGCAAAGAAAGCTCTCCAAGCACAATTCCAACAGCCAGGGCAGAATTCCCAAGGAGCAGCAGAATTCCCTCTGTGTGTGCAGGGCCAGCAGCAGCAGAGCTGTGCTGGATGTGACTGTCTGTAGAGAGGGGGCACTGAAAGTCTAACAAAAAGCTGCCAATCTGCTTTCTCTGCTCTGGACAGGGGAAAAACTTGCCCTGCAGCCCTCCAGATGAATGAGAAGCCTCTTTCCTACAGGATGAACTCCTTGGGAGTCCTCCCAGCAGGGAATAAAAACACTCTCAGTGTCTCTCCAGCACAAACTCCTGTTTTGAAGTGATGGAGGAGTTTAGAAGCAGCTAAATATTGGGTTTTTCTGCTTTAAAAGCCAGAGGAGTGATCAGAGCTATCCAAACAACAGCTGATTCCATTCCTATTTCCATCAGGCTCCACTCCCACTCTGCACAGGTTCAGGAGGATTATGTGCTTCCAGAACAGGCACTCACAGCACTGCCAAAGAGCAAAGAAAGCCCTTGGAGTCCTGTAACTGCAGAGGAAATCTTTTCTTTTCCAGGCAGAACTTCCCAAAATAAGAACTGGATGTTCAGCTTCACTAGAAACTGCTGGGGGAGGAGGGAAGGTTGGCTGATACAATATTTAAATATTTAAAATGTAGATCTCAGAGATCCTGGACAAACAGCTCACAAAGAAAAGATGGGAACACTCATCCATGAGTGAAGGAAAAGAGGTTTGGCTGAGCATTTAAATCATGAAAATACTTAAAATCAGTTAATCAGATCATCCCACTGTCCACAGGGATCAGTTTTGCAGCACTGATTGAGTTTTTACTTCTGTTCAAAGGCACAGCTCCACTTACTTGGTTAATTTATGGTCTTTCATTGCTGCCAGGAACTCTCTGACAGTCTCAGGACTCTGGTACCTGCAGGGTGTTTTTGAAATGTACTTCAGTGTCTGCAACGGACAGAAAGGAAATAGATATTATTTCACACTAAATATTTGGTTTGCGTGCTGTGGATGGAACAAGCACTCTGAAAAGTCTCCTCAGCACTGAGAAAAATTGGAAAATCAATTTGATTTTCAGGTTTGAAAATCAACTTCATCTGAGCTGTTCAAAGCTCAAAGTCACAAGTTGAAGAGGGCAGGAAAGGAGTGAGTTTTTGCTCTGTCTGCTAAAAAAACCCCTCTTGCTGTTTGTGACAGACATTTTCTTCATTGGTTTGCTCCTTGTTTGGTTTTTATCTCTTAAAAGCACACAGGAAAGCTGAACACAATTCATCCTGGAACCCACATTCCCTTCTGAGAAGTTCTCATGTGCTCAGTGCCAGGGCTATCCTCACTGCCAGCCCAGAAATCCCTCTTTAAAATCTCTAATCCATGGTTGTTTTTATCCTTTACCTGCATTTTTGGCAATTTAAAGGTGACAGAAGCAGGGTAGGTGGCTTGTTATGAAATCTGCAAGGATATTGTGCTATTAAAAATGTTTATCTGACTTGAGGCAATTAAACTTTGATCCATTTTTTTACATGAAACACCCACCAACCTCAACTGACTTTGGCAGCAGTTGTTCCATTTATTTGCTTTATTTAAAATACCAACACTGAGCAGGTGGATAATGGAATTACATTACACAATGGAATCTGAGTAAAAAACCTATTTGATGATTAAAAAAACCCCCCCAAAAATTCCAGTTCACAGCTGACTTTTCACTGGAAGTGGCTTAAAATCTTCCTGAATATTTATTGTTGCTTGGATTAAACCCCAGAATGAAGGACTGGAAATATTTATAATTTATTATTCCTTTCTGTAAGCCCTGTCTGACCTTTTCAGATAAAATGAAGTTGTTATGCACCACCAGTGACTGAAATGAAATTACTGTATTTTTGTCATGGAATGTAATTATTTCACAGGAGTAATTTCTCTTCCAGGCTAATTTCAAATCAATGAAAATGCCAAATATACAGAAAAACAAAGCTCCTTTGGAGTTGTTCAGTGCCAACAGATCCAAGTCTGCAGGGAGCTTGTGATGAAACACAAAGACAATCCTGGTAAGATGAAATTCTGCTTTTCTTTCAGTCAAACACAGAAAATACACCCAGAATTTACACCAGCTCCCCACCCAAGCATCCTAGAAGTATTTAACACATAGAATAACAAAGCAATTAAAGATTTCAGGTGCATCCTGATAAAATTTACTTACAGGGTCTTCCTCAGCTGTTTCCCAGAGGTGCAGGAAGAGACTGTCAGTCTCCATGAAGATTTAATTCAGATTTTTGGTAAGCCCCCCATTCTGTCGAATGCAAGGCTTAGGAATTACAGCTCTGGACCTTTTTTCAAACAAAGCCAGAACTAAAACAAAACCAAAGCCTAGGCCAGATCTTATCCACACGAGTAGTTTCAGTGCTCAACAGAGTTACTCATGCAAGCAAAGGCAAAGTGCTTTCAGCTGCCTGTCAGTCATGGTGCTGCTCATGCAGTTCTCCAGCACACACACAATGCCTCTCACTGCAAGGCTCTGGGAAGTTGCTCATTTGGGATATTTTAAATGTTGGTATTTGTGTTGTAGGATTTTAGAATTCCTTCCTAGCAAGGGATGGAGTGTTTGTTACCAGCCTGGCATCTGAGGCGATGTTGCCAGTACAGATGGTTTTGGTTTGCTTTGGATCAAAAAAAAAAAGAAAAAAAAGGTTTTAAAATGATCTGTTTTAGCTGGGAATTAATTGGTTTCTATTGACAGAATGATTGGTTCTGTTAATAAAAAAATAGCACGTAATTTGTGCCTCAGCTTTGAAATCATCAGCTTAATTATCAGGTTAGGTGGTATCATCAATTCATCAGATGATAATAGAGAGCTCTGCCCTGTGCCTTAAAAGGAAGGAATATTTAGAATTTAAAAAATCCTAACAAAACCAAACAGTTAAAAACCAGGAAGTTCGAAATTCTTTTACAGATTTTAGCAACAGCAGCTGCCCACCTCTGCCCTGACAGCACAGTTACCCTACTACCTGACCCACAGAAAAGTGGCAGATAAAACATTTTACTGTGGTTTTCAATAGGGAAAAAAATTTTGATTCCAAATTATTAAATATACAACCCTAAGGATGTGAATTTTTCCAGCTTGAGCTAATGGGTAAAAGGACTTTCCCAGTGCTACCCACCTCATACATGATTGTGTTCAGATTCTGCTGCCCAGAGCTCTGCTTGGTTTTGCCACTCTCTTTACGCTGCTGCTTGAGATCAGTAAGTAACTGGTACACCTAAAGGTGAAAAATGAAGTGGTTTAGAGCATCTGAGAGTATTTTACTTAAAAATACCACAACAGGAAATCATAAATGAACAGGAAAAATCCTATCAGCCAAAGAACAGAAAATGTGTGGCCGCTTTGGTGGATGGAGCAGCAACTGAAATGAAAAATGTTGTGGCCCCAGAGTGATGGACAAGGATGTAAAGTGTTCTTTAAAAACTATTTTAAACAGATGAATGAAACTGTTTCAGGTGTTTTACTTCAGGCTTTCCAGGATATCCAGAGTGAAAATCCAGAGCAAAGCAACAGAGCACTTCTCACTGTTCATCCCCTCATTCTTACCTGGCTTCACTCAACATCCAGCCCCAAGGGAATTATAAACTGACAAGCCCAGAGAAATGAGAAACCAATTCTAGACAGTGAGAAATATGAATATAATCAGCTGCAAACCCTGCAATGACTTCACACTGAGAAAGGAGCACCTGTCAATGCTCAATCCCCACACTCAGGCTGTGAACTTTGACAACAAACACAAAAGGACAACTCCAAGCTCACAGAAGAACTGCAGGGATGGAACTTTCTGTGCACAGCATTTACAGGATGTTGGCTTTGCCAGTCAAACTGCAACTGGGAAGTGGAGCAAATGCAAAGGTATTTCTTTGAAAAGCCATATTTGCTATTTTTTTTTCACATGTTTTTAACAGCCAGGCACTGGACAGCAGTTTGGCTGACGTGATATCATCTATGTACTAGAGAAAATTTAGGAGAGTTCTCTCCAAGTCCTCATTAAAGGCCTTTTAACAGTCACCAGATGCCTGCTCTGCTCTTTGCAGACAGATGCAGCTCAGGAGAAAACACTTCCAGGTTAATTTCAGAACAGAATGAAACAGCTGCAATAAAACCCAGCTTCTGCACTACAATAACACAGACAAACCCACTTGGGTTATTAAAACTGTTCCCAAAATTACATTCATCAGCAAAGCACTGAAATTTCCATTACCTGCCTCAAGCCAAACCAACATTTCCTTCTGCCTCCCTTAAAATGAGAGAGAAAAACACCTGCTTTGGAATCATCTCACAATACAACAACACAGTAACCATTACTAGCAAAACCATTTCCAAATCTTCTTTTAAAAGCTTTTTTTTTTCCCTTAAAAACAAACCAAAGGCAAGGAGGTGTAATTCCCCTGCAGGTTTTGCTGATTGCCACTGCCAGTTTCCAGCTTCCAAAGATTATCCAAGGGACTGATGACAGCTTTGAATTGCTTCTTTAAAACCAGAATGCAGATAAACTCACCTCAAAGTTACTCAGCAATGCAGCATTTGCATCTTTTCTGAAAGGAAAAATGAAAAGAATTAATTATGTTCCAAATGAAATTGTCTGGAGTTTTTCTTTGCTGAGTCACAGACGCTAAAAGAACATAAAGTTTAAAAAAATAATAAAATAAAAGACCATCTTGTTTTGGTAATTCTACAATTCCCATCTCTGGAAAATATTTTTCCATACTGTCAGGTAGAATTATGACATAAACATTGAGTTATGACATAAACATTTACAGTTTGCCCCATAAATCATAATAAACTTGCACTCAGCCACCCTGTTTTACTCACTCACCCAATTTCACACACTCAAACCAAACTGCTTTGCTTCTCCCTTAGGAAAAAAGCCTCAAATTTTATTCAGATAAAGACTGGTGGGAAAAATAATTCAGATTACACACACTATTTTCTTTATTAGTCAAGAGCACACTGAGTATTTTAGTACCACGGATGTGTGTGTGTGTATACACATAAATAAGGCTTTAATTTGTATGTGTTGTACTGAGTAAAAAAACGCCAATTTATTGCATTTCCTCTTTATTTATTCTTTCCATCTTTATGTGCCTGTTCCTGTATTAGAAGGGCAAGGCTGAGTTTCCCATTTTCGCACTTCCTCAGCCCCAGTTAAGGAAGAATCCTCATCCAAGGCCGGCAGGGCGACTGCAGAGCCAAGCACATCACGCCTTTATTCCTCCCGGATATTGTGAATTTATATGTTTAAAGTCCAGAAAAAAGAGAGGGAGAAAAACTGCCACAGAACATCCTCTATTCCCTGAACAACACATTCCGCTGAGCAGTCAGCAGCCACAACAACAGAAAGTTTCCACACAAAAGGAAAAAAAGGCCTTTCTCAGGTCTGTGCGGCAGCTTAGGAAAAAGCAAAAAAAAAAGAACAAAAAAGGCCCGATGTGTTGTTAAGCACCGCGAACCGTCTGAATAGAACTGTCACGTTCATCACTTTCACAGGGTAAATGCATCCACAAACTTCCACAGGTTCTAGCATTGTTTTTAAATGAAAAGGGACCTTCTAAAATGCGCTGAGATGAACTCCAACTTCCATTTCGCTGACCCGAGTGAAACTTCAGCAAGCGAGCTCAGGCACGCGTTCGTTTTTTCATTCATGTTTTACAAACCATATATATGGCTTTTGTTGGGAGGTAAATGCAAGTCTTCAGAATGTTTGCATTCAGCCGGGCCCTACAGAAATCCCCACGGATCAAAGACATTCTATAGGGCGGACGACGGACGGAATTGCTCGCGTGGAGTAAATAAATCGCCAAGCCAACGAGGCTGCGGAATCGAGCTGAGGTTAATTAAGAACGGAATTATTTAAGGCAACTGCTTTCCTTTTTCATTCCAGACCGCTTTGCCATTCAGAAAAAAAATTTTTTTTCTTTTTTTTTTTACTCCTGCCAATGAGTCAGGCTCAAATCTTCAGCAATTCTGTTGTGACGAAATACCAAAATTATAAACTTTGCGGTAGTGATTCGAAAGAATCGACTCCACAGCAAAGTACTGTAAAGTATATTAAAGGAGTCCTGTGTATCAGCAGAAATAAAATCTCCTTCGGTCCTAACTCACAGCTACCAATATTACAGACAGGAAACAAGAAATTCTAAATAACGAATTTAGATGGATATTTTAAAGCTGTCAAGTCAACACTTCGCTTAATTTTTATGGGATTAAGACCTAAGCAGAAAGGAAAAAAAAAAATTCATGGTAATGCCAAAAGTATGAACACTTTTTAGAGCTAATAAACTAATATGAGAAGATCTCATAGTAGAGAAGATTTAATGATAACAAAGCATCCCTGGGCTACGTGGCTGCAGGAGCTCAGTGACTTTGGGGGATACATCCCATGAGTGCCCTCCCTCATCAGAGAAATGAAAATTAAATGCAAATTAGAAATTTAACCAGCTCCACAGAACTCGGAAGATTTTAAGCTTCATAACAGGCCAAATCCTATAGTTTTGTGCCCGAAACACACGGCAGGACAGCACAAAACGCTGCCTGGTGTAACAGCCCTGAAATAGCGACCAGCCAAAATTCCGACTCTCTTACTGTGTTTGCAATCGCTGGCACAAACCCCTCCGGTTTTTCCTTCTCCAGCACTCCCAGCTCCTGCACAGAGCTCACGGCAATAACTCTGCCCGAAAAGAAAAAATTCCCATTTTGCCTCTCGCAGGGCAGAAGGAGAAGGAAGGGACAGAAGGGGATGAGAGCGGGATTCACGCCGAGGCACGGCGCCTTTCCTCCAACAGCTGCTTCAGCAGGAGTTTTAAAGGAAATAAACCCCTCAGTTATCGACCAGAACGCCCGAACTCACTGCTGGGGGCAAGAAACCCCTCATGCATTTATTGTACCCTCACACCCCTCACGCACAGGCCCACACGGATGTACAGCCCCAGAGCATATAAATGTACCCCCACACACCCCACGCCCATACAGACGTACCCCACACCCCATACCCCACACAAACCCCACAGAGATGCACCCCCGGCCCTGCAGCCCCGCTGTAGCCACAGCAGGGTGGCTCCGCGGCCCGCCCGTGCCCTGCGTTCCCCCCCTCAGGCCCTTCCTTACACCTCCATCTTGTCCTCCGCGGCGCGGCCTCCCCGAGGATCCTCCCGCTACCCCCGGGCGCCCGCAGCCCGGCGGGACGCGGCGGGGGAACAGCGCGGCGAGGCGCGGTGGAGCTGGAGGAGGATTTGGCGGCGGGAACGGAAACGGAAAAGGAAGGAGAAATAAGGAAGCACGGAAAAAAAAAATAAACACGACATAAAAATAGCAACTGCATTGGCCGGGAATCGAACCCGGGCCTCCCGCGTGGCAGGCGAGAATTCTACCACTGAACCACCAATGCCCGTGCTGACGGAGCGCTTTCCGTCACTCCTTTTGTGCGTACGTTAAACAGAAGTTATTTAAATTTTGATCTGCAATCGTCCAGATTGACAGTCAGCTGCTGTTAAGTGTGGCAAAGGCAAAACAGTATCGCAAAGGGCCTTTCAAATCAAATCTTTAACCGTGTGCGGGGTACTGCGAGGCTGAGGTAGTTGTGTAATGCTCCCATTGTCTTTTAAAGCACTCGAATATGCATCCATCGAACTCGTCAGCATCGTGTCTTTCCCAGCCGTCACCGTGACTCTTTCCCAGCTAAACCGTGTGCTATTAAATTTTCTGAGAGCTCTTTTCATCCTCAATAAAACCAGCGACACCTCAAAGAGTGCAAAAGCTGAAAATCCTTGTGGCAACAGCAAGGAAAATTACCTGGCCAGGGAAGCATTAATTGCTTCATTTTGAGATTATCTCTCAGGGAAAATTTTATATGCAAATCCAGCACCACTAAGGAGTGTCATACAGGTATAATTGATTGCTTGAAGCAGGGATTTAAAAGCCTTTTAGGGATTTAGGGAACTGAATGGGTCACACTTGTGCCCCCCAATCTCAGCCTTGCAATTCCAGCACAAACCCCACCAGCCACTTTTTTCTCCAGAAACAAACCAGACAAAATTCCACTCCCACTTCTAAGCCTTTCCTTCTTCTTGGGGTGCTCCAAATCCTAAATCAATTCAGAGTAACACGAGCAAACTGCAGGGCTTTAGGAAAAGTCTTCAGGGCCAGGAGGGCAGGCAAGGAACAGCTCCCAGTTTTCCAGGAACTTTCACCACCGGATTTAGAAGTGCTGTGCAAATTTTAAAAGCCAACTGCAAAAGCTTTCCAGCCCTTTTACTCTGAAAACCCCTAATAAAAGTTTCAGTGGGCATGTGCACCCCATCACACACGGATTGTAGCAAGGATAGGAAATCATTTATACTTCAGAATCATTTCTTGTGGAGTCTTGTGGAATTTAAAAAAAAAAAAGCCAGGAGAGAGGTCTCCAAAGGCAGGCTGAGAGCTGCTGGTGTGACTCAGTGCACAGGATGCAATGGATGCTGCCCTTTTTCATGTCAGGATTAACCGGCCTTGTAAGTTGGCCAAAACTGGCACAGCAAAAGCTCTGTGACTGCTCTGCCATGTCCCAAACCCTGCACGTGAAAGGGCCTGAAAGAAGGGAAAGGATGTCGGTTTTCATGGGAAAACAGGGTGTTTCCACACAACCAAATTTCAGCGCTTCATTCCAGAAATCTGCTGATCCTTGTCTGCCTCTCACCACTCTCTTCAGAGAAAGGTTCGGAACCTTCAGCACAAGAATTTTATTTCTCTTTATATCTCTCCCCCAGCAGCAAATTACTATCTTAATTTTCACTCTTTCCTTAAAATTTCACTTTCCTGACACGTTTTTCCAACCAGTGCTGCTTTTTACAGCCCACCACGAAGATGCAGCTGGGGATGAAGGAGCATAACACAAACACCTCCTTCAACATCTTTTTTTTTCCCAGTAGAGATCCTCCTCCTAAACATTTCCCCGTGAGGACAGGAAGCCTGGTAGGCTGTAAATACAAATATGGGTCAGCTCCAGCTCCACTGACATCATGCAAGGCACAGAGGGAACGATCAAGAGAGATCCAAGTGGGCAGGAGGTGAGGTGAGGAGGTCACTTCAGCTTTAACTGCTGCCCTTTAGGTGTCAGACAGTTGTGCTACACCATCCACAGGGAATGCAGACATGGGTTTTTTTCCAAATGTGCTTAGCATGTCAACATTTTAAGCATTGGCTTGTGATTGTTACCACTAAGGCTTGGGGAGAGAGGGGCCTCGGTATTAACTATTGAAAGCAGGGGGCCTAGGACTTGCTATTGACAGCAGATCTGCAGGGTATTTGTGTTCTTTGTCATGAAAGATGTTTACTGTGTTCAGCATTTCGCTCAGCACCCTATGGTGCCTATTTCTCTTTTTCTTTTTTTTTTTTTTTT
>VZRR01009907.1:88861-121258 GCA_013398015.1 Oreocharis arfaki | reverse complement strand
ATATATATATATATATAAACTATTGTGTTACTGAAACAAACCATTAAAAACCAAAGGCTGATGGTAAATGAAAGTCTTTCAGTTGCCATTTGTTCTGAGGGAAATGAGTTCCCAAAACACAATTTTAAGGAAAGCCCATAGATCAACATCACTGTACCAGTATATGATGCAGTACTCTGGCAAAGTGAGGTACCAGTTCGTGATGTAATGCAAGATTCTTTCATTGAAGGGAATAAAATGCCAAAATCTGTCAACCCTGCTTGGCTCACTGTGCTCTGGCAATCTTGTTGAACTATGCTGCAGAAGAGGCTGCTGTGCTCTGGAAACAGCAGCTCCAACAACCAATAAATGGCAGACCAAGCATATAATTAGTGCCTCCTCAAACTCAGGAGTTTTATCATGATGCATGGCAAATAGCACTTGTTATGACTTCAGAGGTTTGCCATTCAGAGAATTTCCTAATGACCTATCATTTGTGTGCATGCTTCTCTGACTAGCTAAGGATCAGTATGCCTGAGGGGAAAAAATGATAGGAGCTGTGACTCAAGGAGAAAGCCTTTGGCCTGAAGCTGTGGTGAGTTTTACTTTGAAAGTTATCCATATAAATGCACAAAAATGGCATGCCTTTTATTATGCCTGCATACTCAACAGTAACTGGAGGCAAAGAGTCCTCCAGGTACAGAGAGAATAATAAATGACTCTCATACTGTTTGTGAAAGGAACAGAAAAAGCCACATCTCATTTCATGTCCATTTCTAACAGCATGAGGCTTTATGCCAATACTCTGATGTTACACATGGCATCTATTGAAAACGTGGAAGCTCAAGTTTCAGCTCCTAGAAGATATTGATGCATTTTTGTCCATACCAACATCCTCATATTATCATCAAAATTTCTCACTGAAGATGAAAAAAATTGGGATTAAGTAACACAACCACATTCTGTAGTACTAATTGCTATTGCAAAAGTGTTTATAAGGTGAAGAGAACAGTGATGCAGCAGTACTTGGGGAGGACAACAGACTTTAATTCTTTTACATGGGAGGGGTAGAGGAGTATCCACCTTGGATGCAGCAGACCAACACTTATGGGAGGAAAATAAAGAATGTAGGAGCTGTGCCCCATTGTGCCTGCTCTAAATACCTCCTCCATCAGGAGGAACTCAGTTTGCAACACCCATCTACATCAGCCAGGCACGGGTTAGCTCAGGGGCTTGAAGCAAACCAGACCCCCACCTGCCAGAGCAGCACCAGGCTCTGAACTCCTGTGGGGTCAGCAGCTCCACACAGAGCACAAGAAGCTGAAGCTGACTTCAGCTGGTCAAGGGTGGCCTGGGTGGCCCCACCGAGCTTGCTGAGGGATGGCAAACAGCCTGTACAGTTGCCAACTGTCACTGAGCTCTGCTACTCCTGCCCTGTTTGCTTCAGGCCTTCTGACCATAAGGTTATCCTTTTCTAGCTCCATGCTCAGTGCTTCTTCTCTCACCATTGAGTCAGTACTGTCCTACACCCAAGTTGCTTTCACGTACTCCTGCTGTGTAGAACCCAGATCCCAAACTCAGTAGACTGGGGAAGCAAGTATATTTGGATACACCTGCAGGGATCAACCTGGATCTGGCAAAACCATTCCTAATAGTAGAGCAGAAAACTGCTGACCTTTGAGGAGCTCCTCATGGAGCCAGCTTCATGACCCTGTACAGCCTCCCTCTGAATTCCAGACTTAAGAGCGTGGTGCTGAAACTCAAGGTTGGCTCTGCACAAGAAAGAGCATGGGGGCATATGGGATTAGCTCAATTCCGTGAAAAAAACCCAAAACATATTGCTTCTAACCAGTCCATCGTGTTACAGTGAGACCCACTGGTACACGCTGCAGGTAGGCCACTCCCACTGCTCTGTTGATTCCACTGGAGCACAATACAGAAGTCGTTTTAACATTAATGCCTGTCAATCATACAGACAAAGATTTAGTTCAGAAGACACCCAAGCAGGAAAAAATAGAGTAGCTAAATGTCACAGGCAAACGAATATACCCAGCACCCAACAAGAATAAAACTGATCAATAGTATTCTTACTTCCTTTAGGCAATCACAGTAAGCAAGCAGATTGTGTCTTTTATCTGGCTACTTTTTTTTCCTCCAATAGATCCAAATTTCTGCTTCTCACAATAAAAAACAGTAATTGTATCTGACACAGCTTTCACACTGATTTTTTTTTTTTTAAGAAATTTAATTAACTTTTGATTGCTGTAACACATTTCAGTGTCTGTTTTGTAATTGTATGAAGGACTAAACAAAACACTAACCTATTTTTAGTCGTGTATTAAATTTTTGTTGCTTTCTTTAAACTCAGATTAAATCAACCACTCAAATCACACAACTGTACTTCCACAACAGGAATACCAGCCTTCACTGCAAACAATACTGACATTTGTGGGGACACTAAATTGGCTCCGCTGGAAGAGCTAAAGAGGTGGACCAACTCTTATGCTACAGAACTGGAGCTGAAGAAGCCACGGCCTACCTCAGAGGTATGGAGCAAAGCACAGAGATAAAATCCACAGTACCATCTTTCACTCAATCATCTTCCCCCAGAAGTCTGCAATAGTTCTTTCAAATGCTAAACAGACCTGGGGGGCAGTTTGGAAGGCAAAGTGGATGATAGTCTTCACTCTATGTCTTCTCTGGAAGAGCTGTTTCTGGTAGCTCTGCACAGGCATTGTGCAGTAATTGTGGTTTTTGACTGACAGGATTGCTCATTTTTGCTGACTTCTACTAGGGAAATTCTTCATGCCCTCTTTGCTTTTCTTATTTAAATACCTCTGGAGGAAGGAGATGATGGTTGGGAGGCAGACATACTCCTGATCTCTGGACAGTACTTTAATAAGTCGGTACTAAATACAGTCATCATAACACGTCTTACACTGCAAAAGTCTAACACCACCAGCTAATCCTCTCTGCACCCACGCCACTGTTGAGCAGTACCTTGTCTTTTCCAGCTAATCAGCATTTCAGCTAGCATTTCTGAGGCTGCAGTAAGCTAAACTGGGTCTTGAACTAGACTGAGAAGTATGCTACAAAAAACAATCACCAAATGTAAGAGCCAGCGAACCTACTTGCGCTATTTGTGATAAGGCAAGTAGCTCAAAAAGAGAAACAAAATAAGTAAACTGGGAGGAAAAGAGAAGAAAAAGAGGTCATCCTCCAACAGAAAGCAAAGGGCTTGACTCAGTTCCAGATGTAGGATCATAAACATCACTTCAAAAGCAAATCACACTAACATTCTGAGCTGTCCTGTAGCATGTTAAACATCTTGGACTAAAGATATAGAATATCTTTTTTTATTTCTTTGAGGGATTGACCTGTTGTTTCGACATGGCCAAATTAAAATTGTATTTTATTTGAACATTAATCCCAGCTCACAAATTCTTTTGTGGAAATATCTTTACCTTGTGATGGTAATTTGCAATTCATTGTTGCAAATTCCACTTTGCAGGCCATTCTCTGATAATGAGTCTTTTTACAGCAATCTTTAACAGCTGGCACAAGGACATCCATTGGTTCTCTCTCACCCTTGACACCAGCTGTGGCCCCCACCCATGATTCTTTACTAAATGATTTTAAGTCATTGAACTTTTTTGGTCTGTTTTGTTTCGTTTTAATCTGTATGCATGGGAAGAGTTCCAAATTTGGCAATGGAGAAAATGAAATGTTGAAATCTAATTCTTTGCTTGGCACTCTGGAGCCTTTCAGCTACATCTGTCCCAAAAGAAGTAGTTCCATCAAGCTATAACCCTCGCCAACAACCTAATTTGTATCTTTGCTATCTAAGTGCCACTGAAGCTTTGTATAGTTTCTCTTCAAAACAGATGGGGGCAATTCTGTCAATGTGATAGCTGCATAAAAGAACACTGATCATGTTTCAGACACCATAGACAAAGGAAAAACATCCCAGATACATCTCGTCCCTTCAAAGGCCCAGTAAACTCCTGCCCCTGCCAAATGGTATGCAACACCAAACTTAATAGTAACAACAGAAACCCCAAACAAACATCCCTAGGAAAGAATTCAACCACTTGAGGGTCATTTTGGTACTGAAAGACAAGGAGAAAGCCAAGTCCCTGCACGGGCAGAGCTTCCAGCATCCACCCAGCTATTGACAAAAGGATTTGTTCCAAATATGCAAAGAATCACAGAATCACAGTATATGCTGAGTTGGAAGAGACCCAGGATCTTCAAGTCCAACTCCAGGCCCTGCACAAGACACTTCAAGGATCATACCATGCACCTGAGAGTGTTGTCCAAACACTTCCTGAACTCAGACTTCGACATGACTTCTCACAAAGGGTAAGGAAAAACGTACGTCCGCTGCAATTTGTGAGACTGCCACCTGCCCCTCTGAAAGACAAATGATCTGAAAATAGCCAGAAATATCTTCTGAGTACCATTCTCAAAACACCTACCTCCAGATCCAGTGACAACAAGCAGAGAGGATACAGGAAATATTCTGGGACAACTGTCAAATCCAAAACATACAGAAAAATGTCTTTATATAGTACCTGATAAAAATACCAATATATTTCATGCATGGCTATATTCTTTAGATGTCAGGAGATGTTTTTTTCTGTATAAAACCCACAGTCAAATCCAACTCCATGCCTAAAATTTATCCAACAAATTTACTTTCATTCTTTGGCATAAAAAGAGAGGCCCTTAATCTAACAGTTGGCCAGTAAGATTCAAGAAATTCAAGGTGCAACAGAATTATTTGGCTTCCCAAGGAAAATACGAAATAATTCCACCAACAATCCATAAATAAACAATGATGTCATACTAATTTTTCTATGCAGTGTTTCACAGGCATTTGTACTGAAACGTGCACATGAATAAATATTCTCCATCATATCCTGGTATAAATAATGGCACAGCACCAAGTAACAATCAATATCCTTACATATTAATATCTCTCTATAATCTGCTTATTATAATTTGCTCAGACTGTAGCAAAATCCATTTTCCTTAACAATCAATTTATATCACAAATATATATGGAAACCCCTCTCATTTTAAATGGATTTCTACCTCATTAAACTCTTCTTAATGAGTCTGGGGATACAGCTTTCAAGTAAATGAAAAGAACGTATTTTAAATAAAATTAGCTGAGTTTAAATAAAAACATCTCGTATTTTACAATACCCTACAGCTAGCAAAAATGAGCTGCTTCATACACTAACCACCTCGTGCAATTTCCTGTTCTTCCATGAAGGCTTGCTTTGGGAAGAGCAACCTCACTGAACACACATCAAGAATCTTCTTTTAAAATGACAGACAGAAGCCAAACATATCCCTATGTGTAACACTGATTAGTCAGAAGTGCATATTGGCCCTTGCTGTTCAATAGGGATCTTTGGTAATCTTACTCTATGATTGAGTCCAGGTACTAAAATTCAGCTGCTTACTCACACTGCTATATATATTTTTTTAAAATTTATTTTTAAATACAGTTCAAAAATAAAATCTTCGGTCATAAAAAGAATTTGGAGAGAGATAGTGAATTCTGCATCATTCAATCCTGATTTTAATGAAAGCAGTATTATTCAAAACTTGTCTCTGTCAAGGTTCACAGATGGGAGAAAGACACAACTCTTCCAGTTTTGGAGCTTAAATTCAAGGAGTATCACGGTATGTAGCCAAAAACCTGAAAGATAATAAAAGAACCACTCGCAATACTTTAATTTTTCCCATTAGCGGTGGGATCTCATTACAAAACTATGCAGTTCTTTTTCCCAGATGATTTGGACCACTAGCTGTCCAGATCCCTTTTATCTGCGTTTTCTGTTCCCTCTGCTCCAATGCACTATCACTGAACAGAAATGCTCCAACTCTGATAGACTGACCTCAGCAACCTGAAACATAAACTAAGTAATGAGCAAGAGAAATAAAAAACTACATTCAGATTTTCTTTTTCATGCATAAACTACACAGCATACTGCTCTTATCACAAGCATGTAACATTTCCCCAACAGAAGACAAAGAGATCTTTCACTTCCCATCAAAATAAGAAACCAAAGCCCGCTTCCGGCTAGCTATCAGGGCATCGGTCAGTAGAGCTCTAGAAATACTTTGTTTAATTCTGTTCCAAAGCTTGTATTCAGCCCCCTCCATAGAGAGGACAGACCAGAAGCCCCGTTTTATCATCTGCACAAGGTCCTGCCCTCACTCCCCCCGCCGCCCGTGACCCGCGGCCTGCAGCCGGGGCCAGTGCCGGTGCCGGTGCCGGAAAGGCGTGACCCGGCCCCGCCCCCAGCGCTGCGGGGCCGCCATGGCGGAGGCGCGGCCAGCGCGGGCCCGGGCCGTGCTGCAGCAGAGTGTCTCCGCTCGGCTGCAGGTGCGGCCGCCTGAGTGCGGCTCCGAGGCGCAGTGGGTGGAGGTAACGTGGGCCGTGGGCCGCCCCCCATCATCGGCATCGCCCCTTCTTCCCGCGGAGCGGGGCCGCTCGGGGCGGGCAGCGGGAAAGCGCTCCGTCCCCTGCGCGCGTGCGCCGGCGGGGAGAGGGTGGGCGTTTAGGCGTTTGAGGGGAACACCCTCTCCTCCTTTTCCAGGCTAAGCTGCACTTAAGGCACTTTCCCACCCTCGTCTCTCGTTTCCACTCCAGAACCCTCTCCTCGCCCCCTGGTTATCACCAAAGGTTACGGTCAGTCTCTTCGGCAAAGGGAGAAGCAGCAGGAGGCCGAGGTCGGCGCATAGCGTGTTCTCTCTGCTGCTCTTTCTCTCTCCCTGTGCTCCACAGGGTCCTCCGTAGGCAGTAGTCCCTTCAGTGGCATGGCTGCTCCACGACCAAGCACTTCCTTTCTAACTGTGTTGTTCTTTTCCTTAAATACGCTTTCACAGAGACACTACAGCCTTGGCTGGTGGGCTCAGCTGTCGGCTTTGTTTGTTGTGTGATAGTGCTAGCTTGAAGAAAGGCCGGGTAGGGCAATGAGACTACGGCAGCAGTAGTTCTAATGTTTGTTGGTTTTTTTCCAGGACACTAACTAAAAATGAAATTTAGCATGTAGACCACTACATAGGTTGAGGAAAACATTGTATTTTCCCCTTTTCCTCCCAGAGTCTTCTGCTGGGAGAGGTAGGTAGGTCTGCAGACTCCTTGGTCGATGTGCTGTGCATGCAGCCCAGGGCTCTTTACCAAAGCATGAAGGCTGCCCTTTGGAATGCACTGCCTTGCTGTCGTTGTCACTGCTTGTGAGTTACTTACAGCAGAATAACTAATTTCTGCCCTTGACAGCTATTTAGCCCATGGGTTTTTTTGGTTTTGTCTTTTGTCCTTTTAAAAGACTCTTACAACAAAAGGGGCTTAATACAGTCACTTGGATAAATTTTAAAAAGTAAAAATTCTAGCATGTTTAAAGGGTTTATGCATTCATTCAACACATCTGAAGAGACTTCACTATTTGCCTTTCACATTATCCTTAAAACATCTCTCTCCTTGTTCAGAAGGGGCAGGTGGATCCAGCAGAACTAGTTTCTGCAGCATGGTCTGGGAATCCAGAATGTTTTACTGGGAGGAAATGGGTGTCATCCCGGAAATACTGTGTTTCACAGATGTAGTGCATCTGTGTGCATTGCATTATTAGCCTTTCAGTGTAAGGATAATTGCAATAAAATGTGCTTAGCCCAGCATAAATTAACTGTAGGAGAAATAACCTATTTCTAGCTTGCTAATCACAGAAGTAATTGTAGATCTAGTAAAGTAAAACAGAAATGTAATTTTGCTGTCTTTCTTTTAAACTATCTTTAAAGGTACATGTTGTGGTTGAGAGATATGAATAACTTTGCTACAAGGAGGTTATGCAGTTTATCTCTCTAAATTTTTTTTAACATATTAAGCAAAATCACTAGGAAAGTAATAGATAGTACTAAAGGAATCTGAAAGAGATTTGGGTGGTCTCCAGCAGATATTTTTCAGACATGAACCTTACTAATATTCGTCACGGATACTTAGGAATCTTTCTGGGATACCTGGGGCTTTTCAAGAGAAGTCTGTTTTAACAAGAACTAGTCACCATGCAGAACAAAAAAGCCTGTGGGAAATTCATATTTTCTCTAGTATGACTACTTTAGAGGTCATTGGAAGGAAATTTTGCTGCTGACATTTTCTGGTAGGGTAATCTTACTCCCTATATATTCATGCCAATGCAAAAACACAAAAAATAAGAACACAGACATCATAAACTATTATTTACATCAACCAGTGTGTTCTTGATGTTTTATGACCACTTAAAAGTAGGCACTCACCTTGAGACATTTCTAGCATACTATAAATGGCATATTATGTAGGTGGCTTTGAATAGCTTCTGAGCTGTAAGAGACCCCTGTAGGTACTTTAGGAACTTGAGAGCAGATGTTCTTCATCTGCAAAAAGGTTAGGACTATACTTTATATTTATACATGAATCTCTGCTTTCATTGTGTTTTCACGACTGAGGTTTTTGGCCTGTTGAAGGTTATTTGGCATAGGATGTCTTGCTTATGGAGAATTTTGGTTATATGCCCTCCATAAAAGGCTTATGTGTGCAGAAAAATAGGAAGAAATGAAAGGAATTATTCTTCTAAAGGCAGGGGTGAAATAACGTGAGGTTTGGTGCATTTCATAACTGTGGAAAAAAGAAACATAAAATGAATATTCAGCTAAAAAGTGTAAGTGCCTACACTTTATGCAAGGAGAACTGTCTTTTCCTAATCGTATTTGCCTTGACTTGTTTTCTGGTTACTATGGCAAAAAGAGGTACAAAGTAACCGGCACAGACTTGCTCTGTGACCTGTGGCAGGTGATGTAATCTCTCTTTGCTGCACTGAATATGAAAAATATGAAGAAATCTTCCCAGAGGGTAGTAAATCTGAACTTGAAATGGAAATGTCACAGAATAATTTATGTAAGTTAGTTTCACAAACTGACTTTCTAAGAATTACGGAGTATGTCTGCTTTTATTATCCATTCCAATTTCCTGGGGAGAAATAGTAAAAGGTTGACTTGAGATAATATATTGCAGAATATATTTCAGTTTTGCTAATGAAATCCTAAAAAATACAGATTACTATATTTAGTAAGGAGGGTGAGGAAGGAGTCAGTTATTTGTTTTTTCCTGCAAAAGAGCTAAAAAGCAGCATTTGGAGGCAGCGTTACTAAGGCTGTCTGTATGGCTTTAGGGCTGGGTACTTCAGCCCTTCATGATGCAGGCTGCCTGATCTGATGATTACTTAGGACAGTTGTATAATAAGTGCCAGTGTTGCACAGTATCTTGCTTTGCTGGTTTATTTATGTAGGCATTTTACTGCTAACAGTAGATCCACATAGAGCGCAGCTTTCCTGTCCAGCTGCCTGCCTGTCACTGTGTAGTCCTTGCAGTGGCTGTTTGCACATTAGCATGTTGAATTGATGATTTTCTTATTTGCGTTATTTTGCTCGAATTTTTGTGCATTAAATATAGATCTGAGGAGTAGTCAACTAGACTTTGATAGGTTACAGAGGACCTGCAGTGTTGCAGCTGGGGCTTTGGTGGTGAAGAGGCTACAACCTTCTGAAAGCGTCTCTGGCTGAGAGCTGCACGGCGAGGCCACTGCACACACACACACACTCGGACACCCCGGACAGTCTCCTCAGTAAGTTGACGGCACAGAGTCAGGATTGGTCTCTGGGAGGGATTTATTCCAGCCACGTGTGTGGTGCGAGTCCAAAGGGGTAGATGAGGATGGGATGAACAGAGGATGAGCCAGAGGGTGAAAGAGGAAGTGTTCAGGTTTTTTATGTGGGGTCAGTAGGGGTGGGGAGAAAACATCAGGGACCAATAGTCTGAGGGTACAGGGGTGGTACACAGGTAGGGCTAGGGAGAGGGGAGCAGAACAAGGCATCCTTGTCCCTGGCAGCCTGGGAGACCTTTTGGTCTCCCTAGCCCAGGGAGTGTGGCCAAGGCATATCCAGGGGCTGCTGCAGCTACGGGCTCACAGGCTCCCACACTGCAGCAATGGCAATGGTTTTGCTTTGGTTTAAAAGGTTTACACGTTACATCAACAATGAGCACAAGTCTTAGGACACCTGGAGCACTGATATGAGGTCAGACTGATGTATGTT
The DNA here is from genome assembly GCA_013398015.1 of Oreocharis arfaki. Classification (NCBI taxonomy): domain Eukaryota; kingdom Metazoa; phylum Chordata; class Aves; order Passeriformes; family Paramythiidae; genus Oreocharis; species Oreocharis arfaki. The sequence goes on along the minus strand of VZRR01009907.1, from coordinate 111,136 downwards.
ATTATTACGTTTGATCTTGTAATTGCATTCAATTTTACCTCTTCTATTCAATTAAGAAAACTAAAGAACAAAGTAAGACTTAACAAGGAGTTGAAACATGGCTGCAAGTGTTGAACCACGCTTTTCAGTCATAGTTGAAACCATAAGTTTCAGCTTACAAGTGGTTGCATACTTTTCAACTACATCATGGGTGTAAAGTGTTCTAGAAGACCATAAACATGCAGTATAAATAGAAGCATCTATTATTTAACTTGTCTCTGAATTAATTGTTTTCTCACTTACCCTTCTGTCCCTCTAATTTTCTTCAATATGCATGTCTCATCTTGTGATAAATAGTTTATTCAAAAACAGACATCAAATGAGGACAGAGGCTGGAAAAATCATGAATTATTTTACTTAATCTTTATCTGTCTGGCCTTAGGACTTGCAAGGGTCACTTTACTTATTTTTTTGTGCCTTTAAATGAGCTCCTAGCAGAATATCATTACTGCTGTGAGACTGTGCAAAAGAAAGACTGTCACAAGTCTCAGAATTGAAATGATTTTCTGTTATGTGTTCTGTATTGCAGAGTCACTTATTTCTGATGCTGGGGTTAGACCAATAGCTAGACCAAATTCATTCGGCCTATTTTATCAAAAATACTTCTATTAGTAGCTATTTGTGCATTGTTGTTACCTTTTAATATCCTGACATATCAGTGTTTATGAAATATGGTAGTCATTTGGGAATCTGTATAAAATTCTGCACTGGTCAAAATGAGTTTTGAAAGGAGCCATTTAAAGCTTTTGAGAGTTCTCAGCATGTGACATTTTGGCTACAAAGAGCATTCTCTTTTTTCAGAAGTTAGTCACTAGAAAAATAGTTGAGAAGGCATGGCTTTTCTCTGTCATTGCCTTAAGCATTTTGTATAATCTCTGCAATAACAAAGGGACAAAATCTCATGTGTATGGCTAAGATTTCTTCACCAAAAACCTTTATCATTGAAAGAAAAAGGGAAAAAAATAGAGGAAAAAAAATTTTAAATATGTTTTAGAAACTATTCACATTTTCTATCCTTTTGTTTTGATAACATTGATATTAGTATCTCCTCCTGTCCCAATCTATTTAACATCTCTTCAGTGGTGTTTTACAAGTTGACATTTATGTTTCCTCCAACAAATTAAAAAAGATACTTCTTCTTGACAAAGCAGCAGGGAGGTTTCTTTATATACTGTCCTCCTGTGGATACTCTGGGTTTTTTCCCAAAGAATTTAAGCCATTCAGGTATACTTGTGCGTGAGACATAGTTGCTTCTGGCTGCAGAGCCTATCAGTTTGGCTTAGTAAAGCATGGGTTGTTGCACATGCATTCTTCATGGGCTAACCAAGTGAGCAGGAAAGCTACATAAAAGTTTTCTTGTGCTTTCTTCTCAGTATAGGCTCAATTCTTCCCTCAAGTTCTTCTCTCAAATTCTTAAGAGTAGTCTCTCTGAATGCTAAAGAAGCATACCCTTTACTCTATACCATGACTGAAAGGTTCTATTTTGCCAGTTAGATTTTACTCAAGCTGGTAAATAGTATTTTGAACAACTTTATAATATTCTGAACAACTTCACAGTTGTTGGTCATCATATTTAAATATTTAATTAACAGACTCTGTGTTTTTTTCAGAATTAAATTGTACTGGATTACTTTCAACGTCAAAATAAAATTCAGTTCTTTGACAAGTCCTGTGGTGTTTGTCATGTTTCATAACTGGAAATACAATTCACACTGAAAATTATTTTAGCTGTACATTTGATAGGAAAAAAACTTAAATTGTTTCTTATGATGGATTTAAGTATACTAATTTCATCTTTTCACCTCATCTGTGTTAATACTGTACACTCTATGTTCCAACTAAATTTGGCTTCACATGGAGCTAATAAATTTTCTTAATTTTATATAGAAGCATTGTACAGATAATCGATATGTATTTTATAAGCTTCCACAGTGTGGTGTGTAAACTTAATGCCTGAAGCTATACCAAATAAATAAAACTACTCTTTGAACCTTTGTCTGTTACGTGGTTTTGTCATTTTTGATACCAGTTTTACTGATAAGCGTGCATAGTAGATAATGAGAAACATTGACATTGTTTTCTGTAATCTTTTGTAGATCCAGAGAGGGCTTGTTATCTACATATGTTTCTTCAAAGGTGCTGATGAGGATCTTGTCCCAAAAATTGGTATGATATAATCCATATAAATTAGTGTGCTGTTTGAAAAGGACAAAAAACAGTTGAGGCAGAGAAGGTAGCAACCATTTGGAAAGCCATGAGATGGCATCATTCTAAGTCAATCACCTGGCTGAAAGAACAGTTTGGTCTCTCTTGTTTCTTTTGACAGTTGTCCTTGCCTCTTTCTCTGTCTGTTCATGACCAACCTAGAAAACCAAATCCCCTGATAACATTCTATCAAAGGACAAAATGCTGCACCTGCTGTTTAACGTATTACACGTGTCAGGCAGCAGGTTCAGTCCAGGACAGAACTGAATTCCAAATAGCTCAGGGCTTGATTTGATAAGTATTTTAACACTGATCTCACTGTATGTGCAGGATATTTAAAATTATAGCCAGTAGAGGGAGTTGTGTGGATAATGAAACAGTGTCTTTCCCATCTCACTTAATTGGTACTTACACTGTTAGCATGTGCAGTTTTCTGGTTCAGAAGCGATAACTGCAACATCTGCAATTCTTGTCTTCTTCTCCACATGCACTTTAACATTTATGTTGAAGCAGAGAAGATGCTGTGGATAAGGTCAAATAGTACCAATTTCTGTCTTCATCCAGTGCTGTTTTGGCTTGATTTTTTTGTTGTTGTTCTGGTTTGGGTTTTTTTTTTTTACTTTTATGTCATTTCTTCTCCCTCCTTTCCTCCATCAGTAGCACTGTATTCCCTGGGAAATTCTGTGATGCCACATATTCCAGATAAAAGTGCCCTTTTTCTGTGGCTGACTGATACTAATGATTTGGCTAAATGTTGTGTGACAATAGTCTATTTCAGCCTGCTGTCTGGGACCAGCAGTGCACAAGTACAGGTGCTATTGAAAATGCTGAGAGCAGCTCCTGGAGGGCTCTCTCTTGGTCTTGGAGTGCACAGTCCTTCTGTGATGCTACGTATTTAAACCTATTATATGAAAATTTATTTTGTGCTTGTGAGAGTTTCATGAGAATGTTTCTTGAGAATAATTACATTTTCAGCTGTGTGACAGCTAAAACAGGCCAGAAAAAGAAAGTTCGGTTTCTTAGGAGGAGATTCATCTAGGACCATCCTCCTTGAGTGCCTGTCTTAGAGAATATTGTTTCCTAAATATATTTTTAATCTGTTTAAGTGTGTGGTTTTGGTTCCTGAATCACAACGCAGCTCTTTTTGCTTCTAACAGCATTAAACATTTATGGGTTTGGAGGCATGACTAGTATCCTCCCAGCTTTTACAGAGTTGGGGTAATGATTTGATTTGTTATAGAAACATCCAAAAATCTAATGTTAGTAAATGCATTGATTTCATTTGCAAGTTTATACGTTCTGCCTTATAAGCCAAATTGCATCTGACCTTCCTGCCCACCTCCTGTCTCAAGTGACAAACTGGTACCTGCATGTCTTGAAGTGGAGCACTGAAGGACACTTACTCTGCTTGAGACCAAACCATGGAGCTGTGCCTTCAGCTCACATCTGCTGCAAACTACTGCAAGCAGAACGAAAAGAGAGGACAAAATGCTCTCCAAAGTGCACTGAGGATGGTGTGTCCTACAATATGGATTGTTGTGCAAATGCTGCCTGTCAAACAATTAAAGAAGGCTCACTAATTGCATTCTGGGTTCTTTTGGGTGTGTCCAACTAGAATCAACTTTAGGATTTTAAATAGCAAATCACTTCCTCCAAAAATAGAACTTTAGACATATGATATTCATATCCTTCATATTAATCACAATACTCAGACATATGAGTTGGTTAAGTATTTATTGATTGTCCATGTTTCAGTTCATTAGTGAGCAATTTCTTTTGCTCAGTAGTTTGTCACATATCAAAATATTTGTTGGGTCTTGTTTATGATGTCCTGTTTGATTCACTTCAGTTATACTAACTCTTATTTTATTTTTATTTGCAGTCAATACGCTGTTGAATGTTAAATTAAGTGAAAATGAAAACGGCGAGTTTGTTTCTGTTCTTGATTTACCAGGCGATGTACTCATCATACCACAAGCTACCCTAGGTGGTAAACCAAAGGGAAGAAAGATGCAGTACCATACAAACATTGAAAAAGAAAAAGGGTTGGAACTTTACTCTCAGTTTGTGACTTTGTGTGAAAAAGAACTGGCCACCAATGCCAAATGCATGGAAGCTGGTGTTCTTGTCAAGCATGGCACATATGGAAACAGGCAGGTGTTAAAACTGGATACGAATGGACCTTACACTCATCTGATTGAATTTTGAAAAAATAAAATGTATCCTGAATACAGTACTGGTGTCTTTTGTTTGGTTGTTTTTTTTCTCCTAAGCATTAAAGTGCTTGATTGCCTTGGGAGATAGTTTAAAAAAGGCTTTCACTCATCTATGCTGGTTTTGCCAATAGAATTGAATAGGAGGATTCCCAAGACTGCCTTGCTATAATGAGTGTGTGTTTTTTTTCATATGCATCTGAAGTGTGCTCAAAATAATTGTTAATATTGATCCAATAATTCAAAACGTTTGTTGCAGTGCTGGGTGTTGCTTAGCTGCTGCAGCTTTCCCTATGAGCGCAGCGGGGGCTTCTTGGGACAAGGCAGGGATTCTCTGCCCTCCTGCAGTCCATCTCGGACGCCCCGCACCGCTGCTCCAGCTGCCAGCCTGCAACTTCAGTGATGGCAAAGGAGGTGAGAAGGCTCTCCTCATGGCACTGCAAAGGTCTTTATTCCATGCTGCCTCCCCAAAGCCTGGGGCCAGCACACGGGCTGGCCCTCAAAGGCAGAGGAGAGGAGCTGTTGGCAGGCTGCTCCCAGGGGCAGAGAGAGGCAGAGAGAGAGTCACATGGCCTGGAGCCTCAGTTTACCCGGGTGCCAGGGGGGCGGGGAGAGCACATGGGCAAATGGTTTCAGGGCACAGGGGTGGTACATGGGCGGTGTTGGGATACAGGAACCAATAGGGAGAACTCGAGGAGTGGCCAGGACTAGGGGCAGGGGAAGGAGGGAGACCCCATGGAGAGGGCAGGAAGTGATCAGTAAGAGGGGGTACAGCGCCACAAACGTTTATCAACAAAAATGGGATAATGCAATTATTTTTTACTAAAAAATAATGAAAGAAGTATTACATGTATTGCTTGAAGAAGTGATTTATAGATAAAAAAATACCTTATATGTACTTAAATCAATTTTTGCCTTTATGTTTTCTATCTATAAAATAACAATGCTTTCTAACTAACTAGTATATTGAAAAGAAATTCACTGAATTTTTAGCCTCTTAGAGAGTAGGTACTAAATAAGAAAGTCCATCCCCCTCAACCAGAGTGTGTAAGGGTGGGAGACTTAAGGTAGTACAGGATTGATCATGGGCTACGCAGGGAAGAATAAGTGAGGCATATCTAGAAACCAGCAATATCACTGAATTGCTTGCTTGAAGTTTGCATTCTGAAATCTCTGATGTGTTTTGATAGGCTGCCTGCTATAGCTTGGTCCATGTCCTTGTTATTGTGGTCTTGCTGTCTACTCAATTCTTTCATAACAGAGCCTCAGGAGAAGAACAGAAACATTCAAACGAAAACAAAAATAAAGATGGTACAATGTATGCTGCCATCTCATTGTTCCCTCTGCCCCTATTGCTTCCTTCCAGCTTTTTGTCCATTGAAGCTGCTCGGCAGAGACTAACTTTCCTTTTATAAACAGTATTGGTACATTTGGGCCCCCTTTCCCAGCTGACCCCCTATGCAGTTCTGTTGTAAACATTATTAACAGATGGTGTTAAGAAGATATAATGGGAAATTCTGCCTTGAAAGGCAGTAATAACAGAACAGCTATATTAAAATGTGGCAAATTCAAAACTGATTCAAATATGTTCATCCTGTGAATAAGTTTCTCTTTTTAATGCAGCATTATGGTTTAGAAAGGTTCAAAGTGAAATCAGACATTTATATGATGTCCCACAATTATCCAGGTTTGTCATTTGAGTAAGAAATTATCCTGGAAGATATATAAAACCTTATGGTTAGTGAGGTTGGTAGCTTGCACAATCCTTAATTGTAGGCCGGTAGTTAACAAATACTCTGTCCTTATCTTTATTTTGTAGAAAACATTGAATGTGTAATCTTCGTATTTTTTAAAAGATAGGAAGCTTATAGTTTTGATAAGAGAGCAATGAAATCTTTTTCAGGTTAGCATAATATATGGTTAATAATTATGAAATAAATAAGGATATTGAATTCCTGGCAGCTGACATTCTCACAGTTGAAAACAAGCATTTATACGAATTACCTAGGAATATTACCTATTAGGACCCAAATGACATATTTATTCGTTAATAATTAACAGTTATGATAGACACAATATGAGTCATGTTCAAAGTGCCTACTAGCAACATTTAAATAATATTGTCCTGATGCAAATGACTAATACAAATTCATTATGATCTGTGTGCTTGAAAAAACGTTTTAATTCCTCTTTCTGTTGGAGGTCAAATCCTAAAAAGTGCTGAGTAACATCACTTTTCACAGCCTTTACAGGAATTGTGGGTATTTAGTATATCTCAAGAATTGATCCTTTGAGGTATAATACAAAGTCTGCAGTTTTAAATTTATTTCCTGTCTCCAAAAAGATCTTTGGCAGCCTGGCAATTCGTTCTCTATATTTAAAGAACGCTGTGTTTTCTAAGAGGGATAAGCTTGAAAATGTTTAGTGAAAAACAGACTTCAAACCAAACTCCATCTCACAGTAGTCTGTCATATAAAGCACATAAGAACTAATGTACATTTCAATGGTTCTTAGGACCAGACAGAACTCTGAAATTTTTGCAAAAAGGTGGATATCTGTGTATTATCTGCCTATTTCTGATTTATTTGTGTATCCATCTTGATACTGCCATCTTCTGCTCCAGGGACTGGTAGCTTGTTGAATGCTGTGCCCTTTGTACTGCTTTATTTATATCTACTATTGATTCACAATCCATTTGCTGAAGGAAGCCATTTTTGAATAACATGCTGGACCATACTGATAAAAAAAATTGATTAAAACTACTTTTTCAAAGCCAAGTGCTTATTCCCTTCAACCATGAATATATACTTTAAACAGATGACCTGACTCTGCTTTAAATAGTTTCTGTTCTATGACTAGACAAAAACTCAAATACTTATCCTGTTCTATACTTAGAGGATATCTATTAGAAGATGCTTAATATTCCCCACTTCCTTGAAATAACCTACAGAATCAGGAGTGGTCCTTATGCTATTATGTCTCCAATTCAACTGCCACACAGGAATTGCAAAATCAGGTTTTTGGACCTTGTTTGCAGCGTACACACCCAGTGTGTTGGAGCTGAGCATGTGTGGACTATGAACTGGGCTCATAAACACTCACTAATGAGTTCAGGTGCAACAGCCTGTTTTCTAGTCAGCAGTATTTCTGCTTCTTTTCCATGTCCTTTCTGGAAATTTTTACCTCTGCTGCTACACAGAGTATGCAACATACGAATTTACAACATACAAATATTAATCCAGAACTGGAAGTTAATAGACAGCATGTAGCCCAGTAATACTTGCAACTGTGTTGCTACTGCTAGTGACAGTCCCCAGGCACTGTCCCAAGTGTTACAAGAGCTCAGCATGGAGGCTTATCACAGGAACTTTCCCCAGGCTTCTTAGAGCTTTGGCGGTTTTTTTGGTTAGTTTGTTTTGTTTTGTTTTGTTTTTTTGTTTTGTTGTTGTTGCCTTTTTTTTTTTTTTTTTTTGCTGAAAGAAATTTTTTTCTAAGGAGAGGAGGCTATGGCAAATCTGTTTTACTTTTATGTGTAACCACAGTTATTATGTAGACTTTAATAATTAGTTGTTATTCTGTGTAGAATGATTTATTTATGACTAAGTGTTACAGGGTACAGAAATACAGGCCTATTAAAACAGCAGCAACCTTGAGAAGTGAAGACATTGACTGCAGTGTAGAGGCATGGGATCGTAAGAGATGGGGCACAGGCTGGCAGTGGAGATTCCCAAGGCTATAAACAACTTGCCAACGGTCAGTTAAAGAAATACAAACCTGGAGCTGGACAAAACTATTCTTAGGGATAAAAAAAAGAATAAAGAATGAGTATATGGTATGAAGCAAAACACTTTAGATGAACAAAAATACATAGTTGCAAGCCAGTGAAGAAAAATCAAAGAGTAAAACCTCATTAGAAAATGTACGAAAAGAGCCCCAAGTGAGAGCTATTTCCAAAAAAAGGAGAGAAAGAAGAAATCATAAACATCAACATCGTATTCCTGCAGGCACAGGACTCCAGATGCTGATGATACACTGTGCTCCCTCTACCAGGTGGAAGCCACAAGGAGGTGAAAGGGCAAGCATAGCACCAGGAAAAGGGGTAAGGGTAGGTACTAAATAGTGCTTGCATAACAATTTTTACTGTAGTATTATTGAGACTTTCTATACAGTTTCTTTAATTTTATTTCCTTTTCTTTTCTGCAATAATTAGATTTTGACTGATAATAATTCTTTGATTAAATTGCTAAAGTTGCAATTAAAATAAATTTGGCATGACTCTAAACATAGGGTGGATTTCTTTTTGCCCATAACAAGATTTTGCACATAACAGTTTCTGCAGACAGTTGCTTCCCCATGTTGAAATGGCAGCCACTTGATGGGCTGCTGGATATTAGCCAGCCTTTGTGGTGCTTTTAACCTTTTAATTTAAGGTCTTTTAATGCATCTGTGATGTCTGATCTCATTTACCACAAAAGCTCCACAAAAGTTCTTCATTGTGACTCAATGTAGTGACTGCTCTTCAGCTCCTCTTTGAGAACAAAATTCCACATCTACTTGGATTTAAAAGTATGATCTGCTGAACCTCAATCTCACCCCTGGTATAAAAACAGCTTCTTTGGAGAAGGAGTGATGAATCTTTTAAGCTTCCATTATTTTTTGCTTTTAGTTTCTATTACTGTCTTCTATATTGACTCCTTCAAACACATGGTTTCTCTTTCAAAGCTGGAGTAGCAGTATGCCGCAGAGGGCTAGAATGGTCTCCACAAGTGCACAGGCATTACCTGAGGTCTCCCACCAACCTCTATTTTGACTGACTTCATTTCTTACCTTCTTTGCATCTCAATTCTCATCTAATAAATGGCTATCTATTTTTTTTTTTCAGTGTCTTGGTCCTTAAGACCATGCATTGAATAAAACAATGTCTATCACTCTGTTTAATGTATTGCATAGCACAGTGGGACAGGACTGAATTGTTTCAGAGATCCACCAGCTGCTTTATTCTAGACATCAGAGTCACAATTGCTGGACAAGAACAGAAATCAGAGCTTCCTCCTTAATCTTTTTATTGAGAAAACAGCACCCAAAATTTGAGACACTCTCTCAAGAATTTGGTGAATTTGGTACTTCCTATTTATTCATTCTTATTTTCTTGAAGCTCCTTGAAAGCAACTCATTGTTTGGGAATCCCCGCAAGATTCTGTTACCAGAAGTGCCATGCAAATACAGTTGAAAAGTAAATGGTGTATGTAGACAAGAGAAAGAAACAGCAGTCAGAATAGCCCAAATACTATGAATGTATTGCACATATTCAATTTAAACCAATGCTGTCTTCTAGTTCAATTACTGCCAGTGTCTGGCTTTGGGCAAAGCAATTTTCTGCTCCACTTTTTCCATCTGTGATGGAGAAAGAAAGAGTGGAAACAGGGGGAAAAGAGGTTTAAAACCACTGGGTTTTCCCCCTTTCACTAAAAGCAAAAAATCACCTCTGATTCTCTTTTTGCATCAGAAGGCAGTGCACTTTCACCTCTCTTCGCCTTTGTTGGAACAACAGGAAGTTGCCTTTCACTACCTCCTACTTTAGCCTCTGCCTCACAAATGTGACTTGAGCTAATAATGTTCACAGAGCACTTTGAGTACCTCAATGCACAGTGTGGTATCAGTACAAAAATACCTCATAGTATTTCTAAAATGAGTGATCCAGACAGCATGGGAAAGCAATTAAATGGCATTCCTGTCTTACTGTTCTAGTTCATATATATCTCATTACTCTGAATTTAAAATTGTTTTCCATTCACTTTAATTGTATTTACTGGTGTAAGTGCTGCAATAGATGCCCTATTACATCAGTATGTGTTAAAAATATGCAAGAAAAGAAGCTTCATGCTATTTAGATGGGCTCCATTAGAAAAGAGACTGGCAATGAAAGTTTTGGATTAACAGTGATTGTAAAAGGGTTTTGGGAGGCCTTAGTATTTAGCTGGCAATCCATCCCTAGATCTAACTTTATTTCCCGCTTCCATGTTGGTAGCTGTATCTAACATTATCTAGGCCTGCATAATACTTTTATTTGCATTTTAGGATTTAAAATAACAGCAGGACTGTGTAATTGCTTGGCAGGAATTCAGGCCTTGCATTTTGTGATAGTACAAAAAGGAACTGTGTTGGGAATAAAAAGAAGACTAGCAGTATTGTAGCATAAAACTGTACATTATTTTTGATATTCAATGTGTAAAAAAAGAAAGATTGGTACCTAAAGCATTGCAAAAGCTAGGACAGGCCAAAATGTATTGGATTCTACATGCCTCCAGAAAGTAAAACTAAATGTTAACCTTATAATTAATGTAAAGACATCCCTTCTTAATTATTTTAAAATATAATGGAATTTGGTTTTGTTTGCTATGTAATTATTTGGCGATGTAACATTTAATTCAGATCAGGCTCCTAGTCCTGTGATTCTTACCCATGTGTAGACAATCCCACTGAATTCAAAGGCATACATTCTTTTTTCTTCCTCTAGAGTCACTGAGGATTATAAAGCTGAAATAATGAAAATATTTAGCTCAGAGGAATATGTAACTGTATAGATATTCTACTATGTCTGGAATTTGTATGGCAGAACTGACTCATGCTCTAAATCAGTCAACCCACTTTACCAAAATAGACTAATGAGAAGACTGATCAGTAGGTTTGTGCATTTCAATTATTTGCCAGTTGCTTATTTTATTAAGTAATTTCTTACTGAAGCACAATCAGGACTAATGGGGGAAAGGAAAATTGAATTAATACATGGTGAACACATCTAACTGTTCTATTTTTTTCTGTTTTAGGAGAAATCACTATAAATTTGCACGACAATTTCTTTTTTAATTTCAGATTGAAAGGGGAAAAATAAAACTGGCATGCATAACTGCTAAAGTAGATGCTAATTTGAATCAGTGCATGGTTAACAGTCTGTTGACCAATTTAGGGAAAAATAATAATAAAAATCAAGGTTAGCTATAAATCCAATGAAGACAGACTCTTACCCTTAAGTAAGCACTGCTGGCACAAAGCAACCCTAAAGCTGATGTACCCAGAGATGGAAGGAGCATCCTTCATCAATATGACTTGTTATTCCAATTGACTCATATCAGTTTAGCTTTTACAAAGCATTACTTAGATCTGATGTCATGTGTCCTGGGGGGCTGGGCAAGATAATTATTGGGAAAAACTAAGCAAGTCTTTATTTCTTAATGAATGATGTTTTGTCTTGCCATGTGTTCATGTAACACTCAGAATTACGAGATACTAATTTTGAGTGGGTCTCTGCCTGCTACCAATACAGAGTGAATAATAGGTATAATAATGATAATAACATCAATTATCTTCCAAAAATTATTCTAGATTTGGGGTTGTTCATTTGTTTCTGAGTTAAACATGATGAATCCTTCACAAATATTGCCAGGTGTTTCTGGTACCTCAGGACTGTCAGAGGGCCCTTGTTTTTCTGGAGTTCCTTATGGAAAAAGTCGTAACACCAGCAGTCTTTGAATATAAATTGTTCAGCTTTCTCACCTTTCTCACAAGTGAATTGCAAATCAATGAATTAGTAGCAGCAACTCAGCTCCTGATCGAAATGAGGTTAACTTAGCAAATAACTCTTTCCTGGGAATGTATATGATTTCTGAAAACAGGTTAACACCTTTACATCAGTGCGAGTTTGTAGAGTTGATTTCTGTGAAATACAATATGTAAATAATTTCCTGCTTCAGGTATGAGGCATATTCTTCATTACCACGTCCATTGCCAGAATTTTTTTTTAAAAGGTCATTGCATCAGTGTTCATGTTTTTTATCCCAGTTTAGTAAAAATGAAACCAGTGTCCATATATGGTAACACAGCCTGGTGCTTGTGGCCTCCACAGCACAATGTAATCAGGCAGCCCTGCGTGTGCTCTTTGAAATATTTCTCAGCAGCATCATCTGCATAACTGAGTACAGATGTTCACAGAGGATCTTCTGCATGCAAACTTTACATATGGAACCTATGTGAAGTCGAATGTACAAGCTTATGCAAGGTTTAGAAACAATTTCAGCTCCTATGGTTTTGTGTCCCAGACATTATTTCCTCACCACAATGGTTCCCTCTCTACAACTACTTGGAGGGAGGTTGGTGCCAGGTGGGGGTCAGCCTCTTCTCCCAGGCAGCCAGTGACAGCACAAGAGGACATGGCCTCAAGCTGTGCCATGGGGGGTTCAGGCTGGACACCGGGAAGAATATCTTTATGGAAAGGGTCATTAAACATTGGAATGGACTGCTCAGGGAGGAGGTGGAGTCACCATCACTTTTTGGTACTTCGTGCTACGGTCTAGTTGATATTGTGGTGATCAGTCAAAGAAAGGTTGGATGCAATCTTAGAGGTCTTTTCCAGTCTTAGCGATTCTGAGATTCTGTTTGCACCAGTTAAAAGAAGATAGTCTCAGAAAGCACAGCTTGTGGAGAGAAATCTGGGTCCTAGATTCCAAACACGGCTAGGCATCAGCTGGAAAACTACAATAAGATTAATGTTTGTTTATTTTAAAACTAAAAAATGGTTGAGAGACATATACTTTCCTCCTACTAAGATAGAACTTAAACTGATCACAGAATGCATTAAAGAAAATCCCTCCAATGGATTTTGTCTCAGGACCAGTGAGTTCACTAAAGAAAATTTGGAAGGGTGGAAGTAATTCCCAGTGACAAAGCAACCTCTTCCAGCTGGACCACCTATGCCCCAGGAGAAACGTTGTGAAATTCCTGGAGGCGCTTCAGCTGACCTTGTCTGTAAGACGCAGAATTACTCCTTGACTTGGGATCCCATATCGATTTGGGATCACAGCTTACACTGATGAAACCCAGGAGTAACAACTTTTGCAAATGCTGGGTTTGACGAACGTTTAATAAAAAGGGCGTGTTCCTGTTACTGTCCTGTGCAGTGCCCAGGGGCCTTCCCAGGGAAGTACGGACGTGGATGCCTGAGGGGCGGAGTGGAAATGAGGAGCCATGGCAAACTCTGATCACAGCCAGGTACAAATCCCAGCAGTGCTAGCTGAGCTCCCTTCACAAAGCATCACCGAGAGGGACTTTTTGTTGCTGTTTTTGGTGGGAGAGCGCTGAGCGCGAGCCCCCGGCTGTGCCCCACTAGCGCAGAGCCGCTCATCGCCCCGGCGGCCGCGGAGCCTCGGAGCGCCCCGGGGCGGTGACTCTGTTCCCCCCGGCACCGCGACACCCCGCCTCGGGCTCCGCGCTCCCCGGGCCGCTCCCGCCCTCCTCCCGGCCGCCGCGGGCGCTCGATGGCTCCGGGCCCGATTGCACAGTCCTGAGCACCGGAGTCACCCTCCTCCTCCCCTCCTTTTCCTCCCCCCTCACCGCCGGCGGGCGGCGGCAGCTCGGGCGCAGGACCTACCGCCCCCCCCGCGCCGGAGGAGGGCGGGCGGCCGGGGCCGAGCCCGCAGAGCGGCGCGGGAGCGCTGCAGCTGGCAGGTACAGCGGGCTGAGGGAGGCCAGGGGCAGCAGGGGCTGTGTGAAGGGGCAGCAGGGCCGAGCGGAGCCGGGAGTCTTGCGGGGCTGTGCCTGCCCGAGGCCTGCGCCCGGAAAGTGCTGGATCACCCCCGGGGCCGCCGGGTGGGTCGGTGGGTGACACACACACAACCGACTCTAAAGCCGGCGGCTCCCGGGCTCCCTCAGCCCAGCCCAGCCCGTGCCGTCGCGTCCCGTTCCCCGGGGCCGCGGGGCAGGTCTCAGCCCCGTGAGGGAGGGGAGCGGGGCGGCAAGCCGGGCGCCGCCCGGGTGTCACGGGGAGCGGCGGCGGAGCGGCCGTGCCGCCAGGCTCGGGGTGGGCGAGCGTGGGTGTTTGCCTGGTGCGGGCGATACGGGTCCTGAGGCTGCAGGCAGGGGTTTGGCATTCACTTGCACCGAGGTTCCATGATTCTAAGGTCTAGTTTTATATTTTCTTATAAATCTTGGTAATCAAGAATATTTGAGGAGGGGTAGCAATATTGGACGTTCTGGTATCCGGAAATGTTATTGTGAGCTTTTGCGGATTGAATTCCTGGTTGTCTGGATAGGACAATGATTAAGTTTACACTATATAACTGGTAAAAGCCTTGCACAGGGATGCAAAATCTGTAAAGTTGCATTAGTGTTGATATTTTTGAATGAGGGAAAGAGTAATAGGTGTTGTAAGTTTAGTTAAGAGTAAAGTTTATTGAGATATGGGTGGAAGGATGATACGAGATGAGGAAGGCAGATAAAAGTTAAAGTGAGTCCAGCTCTGTGCTTCTGTAAGTGAAATTTGATATCTTTTGGATTTTGGGTTCATTATTTGTAGTGTTTCTATGAGTTTGGGGGTTGATTTAGTAGGACTAGGTGTTTGCAGTTGTTGCCATGAACGGTACATTTATTTTAGTCTCACATACCAGAAATATTTTCCCTGTCTTCAGAAATAGTCAAGCTATATTGTATGCTTTAGTGTTTTGCTACATGATATGTAATATTCTCAATTCATGTATGAAATAACAATTGAGACCCAGAAGATAGATTACTTCTGGTTGTGTGCTGAATGAAGCTTGGGTTTCTTTTCCTGATGGTTTGACACAATGAAAAGGAGGTGGGGGGAGGAAGCCAGTTTAATGTTGCACTAAATCTAGCTATACATTGAAAACTTGTGCTTGATTATTGAACATAGGATTGTTTCCGTAGTCAGTAAAATGTCTGACTTACTGACTAGTTCATGTTGTTGTATGCCAACACATTAAAAACGTTATTAATGCAGGATGATCTTCTGTTTTAAGATTCAGAACATCCTAATGAGGCAGGAGATTAAAAACACCTTCTAACAAAAACATTTTCAGATTGCGGGATGTTTGTTCCATTCAGCTTTTACCTTTATGGTTTTTGCTGGGTTGGGGTAGCAAAACCTTTAAAAAGATGCACAGTAGATCTGTATCTACACTGCAGACCAAAAAGGCTTGAAACCTCTAGGCAGTTACATTTTTTGATCTATTTTGGAGTTTTCTTTGGGGAACAGCCATGTAAAATACCTGGAGAAAGAACCATTGCAGTGCAGTATGTCAGTGATTTGTGCCCGGATAGTGATCTCTGATCTGCCAAACAAGTCTCCTGCAGAGTTTGCATCTGTGAGGGCTTCTGCTGCTGCTGCTAAATTTCTGTGTCGGTGTTTCAGTGCAGTTGAAGTCTAGTCATGGTAAAAACTGCAGTGATTTTTAGGAGAAATATATATCCTTTCCTGGGATTTCAGTATATGTTCAACAAAAATTCCTGGTGGCTTAATTTAATGCTAAGCTAGACTGGATTCAGCATTTACCTTAACAGGAAATTGGTAGGTAAAATCAGCCTGCACTGTGGATAATCCATATGCATATGTATCACCTAGTGTAAGTCAATTTAACATTTTAACAAATAATTTCATCTCCTGAAACTTCTGTCATTGCTAAAAAAAAAAAAACCCAAACAAACAACAAACCCTATGCTGTCAGCACAGTTAGTTTGGTATATTTTGTCTATATTAGATAAACAATATTGTCTATAACATTCTCAGGACTAAAGCTATGTTCAGACATATATTGAAATTAGTTGGTGGATGTTTATACTTCTGTGGTGTTCATGTACTTGCCTTGCTATTACACCAGCCATCAAATCTGCAAAGAAATAATCCCAAAGCGTTCTATGCATTTTTATTCAGACTGAAGCTAATTATTGCTTTTTGAAGTATACTTAGTCCAGTTCTGGGGAAAAAGAAAATGTTTTAAACTCACTTTGTCAGTAACAGATATGATACTGTTTTTCCAACTATTCGAAGCAATTGGTTAATTATTTATGTGCAGTTTGCCTGGTTGACTGTAAACAAAATGGTGTTCTGAGGTCCTTATAATGGAGCCAGGTTTATCGTTTGACTGAAACTTTCAGAAATTAGCCTAAATAATATTCAAGGGTTGTGAGGGCCAGAGGGGTCAGAGTGTGACAATAGTGCCCGCTGTGGAGCTCAGGAAATGACTGTTTATATTTTTCAGTAACTGAATGTTGCTCTTTCTTTGTTTCCTGGAATAATTATTCTCACGTGGAGATAAAAATTAAAGTGATGATAAGAAACATGAAAGCAAAGTGTATGTGCTTCTTAACACTATGAATGAATGTCTTCCATTTTTTTTTTTTAAATGTCTGTAACATTTTCCATTGCTGCAACGGCTATTTCATTTTCAGGCACTTTGTTTAGGGTATTTTTCTCTAATTATGTCAAGCTTTGTCCTCAAAACTTCACACAAATCATTCAGCATTCCTAGAAGACACTGTCTTGTCATTTCCTTCACACTTCAGCAAATGTATATTGTGTTGTAGTTCTTATCAATGTCACTGTTATGTATGAGGATTGTGGGTGGTCACATTCTTTGAGTGAATATTTTTAAAACCAGGAAGCCCAGAGCAAGGATTCTGATAGATTTCACTTAGGCCTTTGTTGCCTTTAAGCTTTATTGCTCTTTCAGATACAGGGTAATTCCTCCAAAACTTGGAAACCAATGACATTTGATAAGCATTCTGGTAGGAAATCCAGTCATTTGGAACTGTTCCCGTGAGAGTAAACAAGTACTTTGTATGACCATCATTGTTCACAGAACATCAAAATACAACCCATTTGTTTTGCAACACAAATGGAAGTAGCCGAGAAATTAACAGGAATTCTGTTTGGGCTGCATGATATTTGTTCTTTAGTACAGCCTGAAACACTGTGAGAACGGTGCACGACCTACACATGTGGAGCGCAATACATGGAGATGCACTTGGATTGCATCTTTAACAAGTACCTGCATAAATGCTACCAAATTTTCTGTGAGAGAATAGACACGTATCTTTCCTGTGGCAAATTTCTTCATCCAGAGCACTATTGAGAGGAAAGACTGAAAGAAAAGTGTCTTGTTTCAACATCTGTGGTTTCAGAATCATGTTTATGAGCAGAGTAGTTGCATACAAAAATATGACGTCAGTGGAAGTTGTCGTAGTCTGAAATTTTCAGCAATAACTAGAGGAAGTGGATGGTTCTGGAATCATCTGTTGTTTTTTGTTGCTCGTAGTCAGACAGATTTTTCATTGCTTTTTGCTCTTTGGGATAAGCATGTGACACAAATGTGTACATATTTTTATTTAAAAAGGAAGATTTGTGAGGGAAACCGAATCCCTTTATAACATAGACTATACAATAAGGCATACGACTACTCAACCATGAGATTTATCTGCTGTGTTTCTCACATGCTAATGGACTCAAAATATGGTGTTAAGAATTACAGTTCTGCTTGATTTAAGGGCCTTAAAATTTTGGACCTTCTCCTCTGTGGCCTGGTATTATTTTCCATGTGCTCTGAGTTGAGGTCTTGTGATGACTTTCTCTTGTGGCTTGTTCTTGCAAACTGCTGTCAAACGTCACTGTTGTCCCATCTTCTCTGTGCTTGGCTTCAAATTTCCCTACTGCTGACCAATGTAACATAACACTGCAAAACGGCTTTTTTTATGGCTGTATATTAATTTTGGATGAAAAGCACTTGTCAGTTTGATGCCAAGGGTAATTTGCTTCAAGTTGATGAGACCAATCAGTGACAAATTCAGGTATGTGTGTATGCATTGAAAGACTGGGCTCTGTTCTTGAGTTCTTCTTAATCCTTTCTGTGAAGTATTTAGTCAGTGAAACATACCAGTGTTTCTGCTAAAGAAACAATCTTCAGGGGAGTTAATATTCTCTTTGTCTCTTCCTCCCCTCTCTTCTTCTTCTCTCCCCTCTCTTCCTCGTGCTGAAATTTCCTACATTTGCTTGTATGTTTCTTTGAAAATACATACAAGAAAGCAGTAAAAGGGGACATGAAATTCCCAGCTCTTGTTTTTTTTTTTTTTTTTTGGTTGAATGAAAGGCCAAGAGTGATTAGCACTACTGAACATAAAGTATGTACGGAGGGGTCACTGTTATGTTGGGACCACCAGTTACCTGCTGTTGCTTCATGTAGCTCTGTCGAGCAAAAATTTAAGGCTTGTGTACATAGAAAAAAGGTACGAGTTGGCTGAGTGATGGGTATCCTGCCACAGACAAAGGATGTGGAAGTACTGATTCACTTACACTGATGCTTTTATTTAGCTTTGCCTTCTCTAACTGAAGATTTTGAGACAGACTTTGCTTCTGTGAGTTAGTTGGTAATAGTTTGTAGAAGTCAGTACGTAGACAAAGGCTGCTCTGTTTTTCCAGTAATTATAAATATCTTTATCTGTAGAATATTCTCACTCCAATATATTTCAAATGTCTAAACTCCAAACTCATTTAAGCTGGAATTTTAGTTCTTTTTTATTCCTTATGAAATTAATGAGATTCTGTAATTGTCATTTATTTAAATTAGGTTATTTCTCTGTGTGCTATAAATTCTAGCTAGATTACAGCTAAAGATGACTAAATTCTTCATTTCCTGGGCAATCGTATCTCCCATTTGAAGTTGCTGGAGTTTGATCCTGCAATTTTGGCCTTCTCCAGGCCTGGGCGCCTCTTTATTTTTGCCTACTAGCAAAAACAGTACATTGTAACTATTGGATTTTGGTCTGTGTTTCATTCATTAGTAGCTGCATTTGGCTGGTGCTTTAAGGTTTTGCCGCCCGGCTGGCAAAGACCATCATACTCAGTTTCTCTTGTCAGAAGTAAGTCCAAGGGAGCTGGGCAGGGGTTTTGTTTATGTTTGAGAGACACTAAACAGATAAATGCAAGGGTGCAACAAAGGTTTAAGCATCGATGTCCCTCCGTG
This sequence comes from Oreocharis arfaki, assembly GCA_013398015.1. Classification (NCBI taxonomy): domain Eukaryota; kingdom Metazoa; phylum Chordata; class Aves; order Passeriformes; family Paramythiidae; genus Oreocharis; species Oreocharis arfaki. The sequence goes on along the minus strand of VZRR01009907.1, from coordinate 91,872 downwards.
CAGTCAGCTCCGTTGTGCTGCTAACGATCATCCCATTAAACTTTTAAACAGTGCTGCAGGAGTAACATTGATCTCAACTGTTAATGGTTGGAATTAAACGTGTCAGGCTGGAAGGCTTTCTCTTAAATGTATTGGTTGACTTGTTAGGCAGATGATAATAAATCTTATTTATTAATATATAAATAATTATTTATTAATAATAAATATTATTTTTTAATTTTTAAAGAACGTGGATTTGAAATCAATTAAAATACCACTGTGGTGCAGTGAGGGTCAACTTGAAGCTAACAAATGTGCTTCAGCTCTGTTTTTCGGCAGTGGGATGGTTATGGTATTGATTGTGTAGTCTGCCCAATGGCAGCTGCTATGAAAACACTGGTTGTTATTATTACTGGTTATTGTTCATCTTAATCATTACTATTATTCTTTTTTTACTGTTACTCATTACTGTCAATGAGTAACAGCAGTAGTTTCTTAGAGGGATAAATACGCACTTGTGTCTCTGCTAGATTAGTCATTGGTACAAAATTGAATCCACAGGTTTATTATCTTATATCAGATTTAGTGCAGAGTTATGTTAATTTCTAATTTTGAAATTGGAAAAATATGAATAATTATTATTAGGGTAAGTCAAATGGCGCTTTGTTTTCTTCCGTACAAAGTAGGTGTAAAGGACTTAGACCCTCATCTAGATTGTGCATTAGATCCTCCCCTGAGCATCAGTCTCAGAGAACTGAGGTTGATCAGATTTCTGTTTGAGCAGCACTTGTTCCTGGCAAAGAAACTGCTGGAACAGAGATCAAATATGAAAAATTTTAAAAGAAAATAAATTTGGAAGTACAAACTTGGTCTGTGTGGTAGTTTCCATTACTTGTGTCTGTCCTCATTGAAATAATGAGTCATGATTTAAAGGCTGACTTTTTAGTGAGAGATCAGTTAGGAGTCTGCTTTATTGCCGATTACTTTTTTTTGGTACTTCTTATTTTTTTTGTGCGTAAGCAAAATATGCCAAGAGTTGGAAGGAAGAGGAAGAGCGAAATTCAGTAAGTTGCCATTAGCTCATAGCTTTTTCATTGGTAATGTTACAATTTTTGACTTAGACTCCCATGTGAAAGATATACAGCAGTCTGTGGTCTGCTTCCCTCATCTTTTAAAGCCTGAGTAGATTACCTAGCTCAGAATGAACTTGATAAACATAACATATCTGTTTGGGTTTTTTATTCTGTTATAACTTCGTCATGGGTGGTCTGGTGGTTCTCATATTTGTAAGACAATTGCTAAAGGCAGCTACTAAGATCAGTCTTACCCCAGCTGAGTCACCTTTTATTTAAAGAAGACTACAGGTCCCTTTTTTCTTGTTGTGGTTTGTCAGAAGCTTCAAAAATTCAATTGCTGTTGCCTTTTAATGCTTGATTCACCCCGTATTCCTTTCAATTTACAGGGTGGCATTCCATCTAGTGCTTGCTCCAAGAGCTTTTCTGAGCTCTTTTCTGACCAGTCTTGAACAATCCTGCTTGTAAAATTGGCAGTTGATAAATGAAAAAATTTTTGTTAGCAATAAGTGGGAACAACTTCTGCCGTGGCCAATAAATCTGTGTGCCAGTTTTGTAGCATGGTATAAAAGTAAAATAAACTTAGCTCACAGGAGGGAAAAAAAAGAGGTATCTTTGACTGATCTGTTCTTGTAGTACTGATGGGAAAGTAATTCTTGTAATTGCTTCAGTTACCTAAAGACAAAACCAAAAGGATGGTGCATCATGCTGGTTAGCAAATGAAGGTTTCATCAGGCATGTATGCCTTTTTATTTTGGTTGATGGCATAGTATACATCTCATTCAATTAAATTTCTCATTTTTTTCCCTCCAGATTTCTTTTTTGTGTTGAGAAGCATCAAAATTACAACACCAGGGGAAAAGCAGTATCAAATAATTCAGCATTTTTAAACATGGGTTTCGTGTAGATAGAGGTGCATCTTTTCATGCTTAGGTTGTGCTTGCATTGATTTACTGGTGCGTAATGATGGCCAAGCAGCTCCAATGGCTGACAGAACATTCAGTCTTTCCTGGTGCTTGACCAGCCCAGAGTGTGGCTGTGCCACGCCTTCAATTAGAGCAGAGTCCCACCCGTGTCTGGACAGTGTAGCTTTGGGTTTGATGTTTTCTTCTGCACTTAGAAATTGCCTGGAAATATCTTGTATACACAACAAGGACATATTTATTATCAATCAAATGCAACTCATCCCCATGTTCTGTGCTTGTGTTCAGCCTTGTGTAGCCTTGTGAGCATTGTGCCTTTTGCTCTGTTCTCTGCAAAACCAGTATGCTGCAGTAGAATTTAATGCCCTGCATTCTTGCCTTTCTTCTCCCAAGTTTGTATGCATGTGCCCTTCTTTTATCATTACTTTTGAAGCTTCATGAGTATCCCTGGTGTGCAGGCTTACAGCTTATTGGAGGGAGCCTCAATAAGTGTTTGGAGTAAGTTTTTTGCATAGGGTAGAGAGTATATTGCTTTCTATACAGGTTAATGGAATCAAGGTTTTCTTGTTGACCAGCAGTGGAAAGATCAGGTCTGGGATTTTCTTTTGGGTTGGGTTTGTTTTTTTTTTCCCTATATGGACAGTTCTGTTTCTACAAAACTATTTCTTGCATAAGAAGCAGTCAGCCTTTGTAATTCAGTACTAATAGTCTTTTCTTTGAGAAATGCTAGTGTTTCTGGCCGTGTTAGAAGGTGCTCATTATGAAGATCAGCAACTACACCAGAACATTTTTTCTTTCTTTAATTTAGGCTAAAAATAAATAAATAAATTTAGATTGGTTTTGCAAATGTGTGCTTATACAATTGAATTGTTTAATTTAGAAACAAGTTACAGTAATAACTTGAGATGGTGTTGCTTAGGGCTTTGTCCAGTCAAGTGTTAGAAACCCCTGAGGGTACAGGTTCTGCAATTTCTCAACATGAGTCCCAGGGCTGATAATCCTTACAGCGGAAATCTTTTTTTTTTTTTTTTTTTTT
>VZRR01009907.1:13118-88849 GCA_013398015.1 Oreocharis arfaki | reverse complement strand
GATTTGTTTTTTTTTTTTTTTTTTTTTTGGATTAAGAGGGAAGCTTCCTTGTTTTAATTATGAAGTAAAGACTGTCTTCATCTTCTTGGTAACCTTCTCTTTTGAAGGCTGTTAGGTCATCTTGAGCATTTTCTTCAGCAGGCTGAACACTAGTTCACCAGGCAAAAAGAAGTTTGGATTACTCTGATGTCTACATGTGCTTTTTATTTGTTTTCAGCATCAGTCTTTTGAAGAGTGATTGAAAAGTGAATACTTTTGAAATAACCTGTGACCTGTATTTAATGTCCTGCCAGAATAAGTTCAAGTGAATGAGTTTTGAAAGGAAATGTTTTTGCCCGTGAATTCTAGTATTAAAACTGTATCTGAAGGCTAGGACAATGGATTGCTAATCCTCATGTCTTGTATTGATAGTATTGCACATGAATTTTTCAGAACAGTTGAATCACTCTTGCAAGTTCTGCTGGTTGTTAGATAATCTTTCTAGAAAATTATTATGGTTATTATGCTGTTTGAACTTACTTTTTACTGGTTTACAGTTAAACTGAGTTAACAAAACAGAAACAAGAGAGGTGATTTCAGTAGTTAAATGAACCCAGTTGTATGGTGTATATGGTGGGTCTGCCAAATGTAAATGTAGCACATAAAGAGCTAATAATATTCATGGAGCTCCAGTCTTTTTTGGTGAGCTATTACTTAATAAACATTGTTGGTACTGCAAGACTTTGGAATTCTTGTTTTGCATACAAATGACACTTGTATCTTATGTGCTATCTTTCCTAACATTGTTCTTTGTATTAATTATTTTCTTAGGAAATCGAGTTTTTAGCATCCTTGATCCAAAAGCCTGGAGCAGCAGAGAGACGGTTTTGACGATGAGGAGAAATTATCTGCTAGGTAAGTTAAGTGCCAATGTCTGGCAACAAACTGTGACCTTTTCGGTTTGGGAAAACAACTATGAGTTGTAATCCTGAGATGGGTATGTAAATTGGATAAGTTGCTGTGGTTTAGAGATGTTGTAGGTGGTTTAGAGATGATAGACATTAGAACAGGCTTTGGGTGAAGGGAAAAAAGGAGCATTTGTGACCTATACATGTAATTTTCATGCTGAGCAGTGATGAAACTCTACACTTAATCCTACTTCTTTTTGCTATGTTTCAAAAAATGTGAGGATAGGGCTCAATTCTGTGAGTGTTCTAGGAGTGAGATAACTGGTAAATTGTGAACTTTTATGTACCTAGGCAGACAAAATATGTATAGGTATAATGCGCTGTGTATCTTTAGATCTGGTTGCCATTTTATAGTGTGGCGCCTTGTCAAGCTGTTTGGTATTTCCGGTAGATTTGAAGTGATGTTTCATTATAATAAATTAAATGTGACTTTTTTTTTTTTTGTGAGTAAATTTTACATTAAAATATGTAGAAAGTGGTAAAGGTAGCCTTCTGCTCTGTGTTTGATGACAACCTCAGTACTGAATTATTTACCAGTGCTTTATATTGCCCGTCTACTATTTGATGGATCATTTTACACTATAACATTGTTAGTGCATAGGAAAAATCTTGTTCAGCAGTCTTGGTGACCTCTGAAAAGGATAACTTACTTGAGAGTTTAAAATATGGTTGACATTTTACCAGAATCTCCCAGACTGTTTTTATTTGTGAAGCCTATAGAATATTCTATTCTATATTTTGAGGCTATATGGCATTTAGATATTGCGGGGGAAGATAGCATTAGAAGTATCTTTTAATCTTCGCTTATCAACAATGTGGAAATTCCCATAGTCTGAGAGATGTAAGTAAAACCTAACTTCTTTTGAACTTTGAGTTTTGAAACAGTCTTTTCTCAACTTTGGGTTTGGGGATTTTTTCCCGAAAGAGATTATTAGAGGTTTGCTCAGCAATGAAATTCTGGGGGCTTTTTATTGCTTGCTTGGCGTTGAGAATACCTAAAGTGTTTGAATACTGTGTCAGCATTTATATTTGTGAATATAACGAAGAGGAGTTTGTTAATTGTTAGTTGCAGCTTTTGCTGCACTTTGTTCTTGATAACAAAATCATTGTGTTTGAGGTCAGTTGGTCATTACTTTCAAGTACATGATCAAGGACTAGAAAACCTCACTTCATGCAAAACAAGGTGAAGGAAAATCAGTCATTCAGTGGGAACCTCTCTGATATATTCTGAAGTATATTTAACTTCAACTGGCATACTACATCAATACCATTATCTCATTTCCAAAAACATTTGGTATTACTAAAGACATCTAAATAAAACTAGTATAATTTACTTTTTATATTAGGCTTTGCTTTGAAATTTTCATTTTAGTAAGTCAAGCATGAATATTATGTATGATAAGATTGTTGACTTCCTAATAATTTTTTTTTTATTTCTGTTTAGGTGTTCAAGCTTCTGATTTGCCCAATATTAACGAGGAAGAAAACTGATTAATGAAGTTTTGGTAGTTTGTTGGATTTTTTTTTCATTCTACAGTGTTGGGAGACTTGAGGAAAATTTCAAGGAATGGAGTTAGCTCACAGTTTACTACTTAATGAAGAAGCATATAACCAGCTTGGTGAATTTCAAAAAGCAGAGTTCATTTTTGCATGGTTACAGTTTTTGGAAAAACTTCTACCAGTGACTAGCAGAGTAAGTGTAATGAGACTTGAGAAGAAAAGACTATACTTTTGTTATTTTTTTTTAAATCAAAGAGCAATTTGCAACGTTATTTGCCTCATATCTTGCACGTACAAGGAGTGAAAGTATAGTCAGTGTTAGCAGCAGCTTTCTAAATGTCAGAAGTTCTTGGTCACAGCCCTGCTAGTGACAGAGCCACTTGTCCAATAAAAGGAATTTTAATTATTTTTTAACTCATATTATTACTGAAAGATTTTGCAGCCCCATTATGAAGGATGTCAGTAATGCTTCCACCTAGTGTTGCACAATTATTTGATGCTTCTCTAGCAAGCAGGAATGTTACATCTTTCTCTTTGTTGTTTTTTAAAAATTTTCCTGGTCAAGTGATAAGAGATCTGTTTCCAGCCAGCTCTCCAATTGTTTGATTTACTGTTTAGTGTATATCAAATAGGTTATGTAGACATGTAAGAGTAAACCAACCGAAATAATGCTATTTAAGAGTTGTTTTTTGTGATGAAAATATGTAAATGCAATACAGTGCCAGGTTATTTTGTAAGAATATTAAAAAACTTTATATATGACTGGATGATTGTTTTAAGGGAAGTTCTTTTCTAATGCTCAAGTTCTTGAAATTCAGCTTCTTCTTTAAAGTTCTTTGCTACTACACTTACTATATATCTATGAATTCTTTTATTTTAAAGTAGGCATAAAAAAAGCAAGAAAAGGCAGCTTTGTTTGAGAAAGACTTAAGGTGCCACAAGGAAAATACACTTGAAATGCTACTAGAAATAATCATGCTCTGAAAAAAGTGCTGGGTTTTTAAAGAAGAATAAAATAGTCACTTGCTTGAAATGTCTTTTCTTTAAGTATAAAAATGCAATAAAATGTTCATTTGTAGTTCAGAATGTCATTATCAGAATGGTAGTAATGAAAATTAAAGATAATTTACATTAATTATCTGTAACTAACTTTTAAATTTAACTGAACTTTAACTGGTTACTGATTTTATTTCCAGGCTGATATAAGGGAAAACCAGAAGAAACTGGTTGAACAATTGACTTCTTTATTAAACAATTCACCAGGACCTCCTACCAGACGGCTTCTTGCCAAGAATTTAGCTGTACTTTATAGCACTGGAGACACTTTTTCTGTTTACCAAACAATTGACAAATGCAATGAACTCATTCGGAGTAAAGATGACTCACCGAGTTATCTGCCTACAAAACTGTAAGTGTGTTTTTACCCTCAAGCTTCAAATCCAGTAATAATGAAACAGATTTAAGTGGTGAAATGCATCTGAGTTCACTGCCACAAAATACGTAATAAAACGTATTTTATTATGCTTGTTGTCCATGTTGTATGTGTGCATCAGGAACCAAAAGGGTAGAAGGCACCTGGTGGTCTCCAGCCAGACAATTGAAAATCAGGCCGGGGGGAATACCAACAATGGATAGCAGTTATGAGAGGGCAGGTGCTTAAAAAAACAAGGAGAAGGTAGTAATAGTGCTGAGAAGAGCAGTAAAACATACAAGTACGACTCTAAGTACAAAATCAGTTACTGAGTACATTTCTTAATCCAGCTGGGAAACTGGAGATAGTTAGTAGCATCTGCAGTGTTTGTGACTAAATACCTAAAGCCTAACTGACAGAGCAGAGAAGCATGGACTGTTACTTCAGAATGTGCAGCCAAATCTTTATGTGCAGAAATCTTAGGAATAACCTTCGTTCCTGAAATTATGCACATCTCTCACTATAGTGAAGCGAATTAAAGATGAAGGTAGTAAAGATGAGATAGTAAAACATCCTTGTGCATTAATGGTATGGTATTGACAGCAGAGTAGAATCTCTCTTATTCCTTTGCTTCAGGTCTAAACCTGTTTCTGACAACACGAGTAAAGATTCCCAAAAATAGATTTTGCAAGGAGTCAGTAGTTCTTTCTAATACCCTTTTTTTTTGTTTCCTTCTTGTTCCAATTGACCTCTTGTGCAGTCTTTTGAGTTAAGAGTTTTAAGTTTGTTATAAAGTGTCTTAGTCTTGCAACACGAATTTCTGCTACACTATGTTCTTGCCAGTGATATGCATCAACATTACAGTTGAGTTGTGTGTGGGACAGAGCTCTGCAGGCCTTCCTGCTTCAGCTGCGATCTGCCGCACTGGAGGAAGTGGGATGGTGTCAGCACAGCAAGGAGGGATGGGGGAGGCCATTGGCAGTAAAGCAGAAATGGGAGATAACCAAAGCCAGAATGCAGAGTAGTACCTGGGGCAGAGAGAGAGAGAGGTCACCGTGTTCAGAATGTTCCTGGGTATGCAAGCAGTGGTGAGGAGAGGAAAAAAGAGATGGAGAATAAGGTAACTGTAAAATATTATTTTCTTCAATAAAGTTTTGGTAAAGGGATTTCTGATAGAATTGACCCTGAGACAACAGGCTACAGAGAATAATTGGAACTACAGAAGAGTTTGTTGAGTAAAATCTTTCATCCTAGGCTGCAAATATGTGAAATGCTTGGTGTTCAGTGTAGAAAACGGCTTTTTTTGTTGTTGTTGTTTTGATCTTGATTAAAGTGTTGTCTTTGTTTGCCATCTGCCCATATTTATCGTACATGCCCATGGTGTCGCATAGCAACACTTCACCGTCAGTTTTCGCAATATGTTGATACACCTGGGAGCTCCTTTAAATACAGACTCCAGTGAATTGGTCTCTTATCTCATAAATTATCACTGTTCTTCTTCCCTAGAGGTGGAAGATGGAAATGTTTTAGGCAAGCATTTTAAACACAACCTTAGTTAGGTGCTCATCTGCTACTAAAATTCAGCGTGATGTGAATGCCGTACTAAATTAGATAAACAGGTCATGCAGCATGAATGCAGCTTATTACTTTATAAAGGAGAGTACCTGTAACCATCAGATGCTCAATTTAGGAGTGAAATGAGAAAATTGTAATTTTATGCCCAGGCACACCATGAACAAAATTTAAATCCAAACGGTGTACTGAGTTGGATAAAAGCAATTTTAAAAAATGGGCTTATAATGAAAGTAATATTTTGGTACGATAAGAGATAAAAGATACTAGGTTTGCTTTTCTTACTGTGTAGGGAATTACTGTAAATAGTAAATGTATGTTTTTGATTAAGAATATATTCAGTATGAGAATTTAAAATTATGTCTGTGGAACTTGAATTCAGTCGGGGAATAAGCAAAATCTTGTTTAGTTGAAGGGGATGCTGAGCAATGTCTGCATATTTAAGTAGGTCTGGAAAAGAGCTGAAAGCTGATTAAATATGCAGTTCTTTTTCTCTTTGTATTCATGAAATCAATTGGTTTAGTTACAGATCTGTCAATACAAAACCAAAGTGTTTTCACTAACTAATTATTCAAAGGAAAATGCTCTTTTGTTGGGCACTTCTTTCTTTATTTCTTGATTTTTTTTTTCAATATTAGCATTTTTTGCCTTTGCTGACGGAGAGGCCAATGAGCACACAGAATCCAGGTGTCAGGTATTTCACCTGGGTGCTAAATTCAGAATCTGTCTACAGTGAGAAGGGCATGTGTTTATAGTTTTATTTCCTTCAAGGTATTTCCTTATTTTGTATTGCTATGTAATAACAACAGATTTGGAATTACTAGACCATTTGCAGTCTACTGTCAACCATCAAGTTGTAAGTAAACCTGTTCCTGGCTACTTCTGGCAGCATCTGCTGCAGCACAACACAACGCATGCTTAGTGAGAAATTAATGTTAAGGTTTAAAGGTGGATATAAAAATTGTATTCCTATTGTAAAATGTACTGGAAGATTGTATTACCTGAATTCTTGTATTATCCAAGTTACTTTAGCAACCCTCATATCTGCATTTCTTCTAGAGGATGTGTGCCACATACAGGCCGGTTTTTTTTTTCCTTTTGATGATCCACTTACATTTTTGGGACATCCTGTTGAGTTATTTTCCTGTTTGCCCATTGATTGCTTCAGTTGTCTTAATCCCTTTCATCTCTTACTGCATCCATTTTCACGCGTCTTTGGATTTGCTTTTGTTTTAGTGCTGCGGTGGTATGCTTGGGCTATTTATACAAAAAATTGGGAAGAATTTTGGGAAACAGTTTTACTGACACCGTTGGGAATGTGCTTAAAGCAATGAAGAATGCAGAGGTATTGGAACAGCATGTTTAAAAAATGATTGGAAAAATAAAAGGATTTTTACTGTTGGTAGCTGGACCAATGAATAAGAGAAAATGCATGATACCAAAATACGAAAAAAAATTGTGAAAATTCAGATAAAAATCAGTGTCTAAATTCTAAAAAAGTACTAAAGTTAATGGATTATGACTATAAAAGGATGGATTAAGGCTTTTCTAAATCTGATTTCATGAAAGTTCTTGATAAATTAGAAAATTTAATTGCATTATTAATGAGAACATTTTTTCTATACCTCATGCTTTGTTTTGAATTTTATACTTGTAATTATTATGTTCCAATAGAACACAGAATTACTATTTTCTTTTGCTTATAGAGTTTTAGGGCAAATTATCTGCTTTAACTTATTTCAGTATAAATAGATCTCTGAAAGGCTCAACCATTTTTTACCTATTTCAGTAGTTGGCAGTATGTATTTCCAAAGAACTTACGGTTGCAAAACTTTAGCATTTCTCTTTTTCATTTTTCAGTCTCAAGGTCGTTATGAAATCATGCTTAGTTTGCAAAATATGTTAAATGGTTTAGGAGCTGCTGCTATCCCCTGTCATAGAGATATTTACAAAGCTGCCCGATCGTGTTTGACAGATCGATCCATGGCTGTCCGCTGTGCTGCTGCAAAGGTAAACTGCTCCAATAGCTGTATTTAGTAGCTCCCTGAAATATAAAATTCTGTTTTAATGATTGATGAACACAGAAGTAAATACACTGTTTGCTTATCTGTGTTTCTTTAGTATTAACTTGGCAGAAAAATTCAAGTAATTTTAGTATGAAGCAAAGTGCTTATTTTGTTAGTGAGAACTCAGTGTATTATGGAACAAACTAAAAATTTTACTGGGTGCTTTTCCATGTAAAAACACTTCTATTTCCCTTTTTTTGTCTAGTGTCTTCTTGAACTTCAGAATGAAGCAGTATTTATGTGGAGTACAGACCTGGATAGTGTTGTTACCCTATGTTTTAAATCCTTTGAAGGTTCCAATTATGATGTACGATTAGCAGTTTCAAAACTTTTAGGCACAATATTGGCTAAAGCTCTAATGTCTAAGCAGACAACAGGTAAAGTATGTACTTTCTTTGCTGATTCCTCATCTGTAAAAATCTGTCAGATGATAAGAAACTCTCAAGTTCTGTTGAAGCCTGAAGTAAAATCACAGTATAAGCTTCTTCTGACTGGTCTTTTATCTCTGGTTTGGTCTTTTTTCTAACTTTTTTCTTGTGAAGCGCTGTGGTTTTGGTTGTGTTTATCTATCTATCTTTATAAAATAATTAACAATGAAAAGTACTTGGTAAGACTTTTTCTCCACTATGAGATTGTTATTGTATGGAGAGAAATTAGTAACTTCAGGAATTTAAGCAGTGTAGAAGTAACTAAGATTTGATGCAGTCTCTCTGTCAAACTAAAAAGTTAAGGATACCTTCAATCTCTTTTTCTGCAATAATCGATACAGTATCTGGACTGTCAGTGGATAGCAGTGTAAATATGATCAGAAGCAGAAATCAGCAGTCAGTTTTGTTCACACAACAGCCATATAATAGTTTTTTCTGGTAGACAGTACTTGAGCTAACTGAAGCATCCCGGCACAAAGTTATCATCTCCAATACTTTGTGTGATTCAGACTGAGTGTTTTTAGGCTTAGAAGCCCCAAGCTAAATATCTAACTGTAATCCAAGCAAAATATAACAGGGTGCAGGATTGTTTATTCTGCTTTTAATGGCAACAAAGAAGACCCTCAGTGCAATAAGCAGCAAATGACAAAATGACATGCCTTTAAGCCCGATTTACTGTCTTTCAGGATACTTGAGGCTGTGTATTTGCGCTGTAGACTCTGAAGTCTTGGTTTACAAAGTATTTCCCTAAGAATCTTTTGGAGAGAATTACTGTGTTACAGAAAGAAAATCACCACTTATCTTTTCTCAATAAAATAAAAAAATATTCTGACCTCTTTATAGGCTCGTTAGTTTTCTTTAATCTATGTAAGCAATGTACTTGTTATTTCTAAAGCTCTAAGATAAGGTTATATAAGAAGCTTATAAATTATTTGGTTGGCTATTTCAAGGAGTTTTGTCCTTATTATAGTTATTTTTAGTTAAAAAGAAGTTAGAGCTAAGTGGGGCAGAAGCTAGATGGGGACTAGAAGGAGCTTGGGGAGAGGTGGAGGGAGCAGTACATGAAGAAATTTGTAGTCCTGAAATTTGTGCATTGTATCCGATAACCTGCTGATATTGAGGGGGTTTTGTTTAATTTTTTTTTTCTGAACATGTTTATCTCAAATCCTCTCATTCCTTTTCTCATTTCAGTCCTTGAAAGAGAATGAAAAATGCATTGAAAATTTTAGGTCACTTAGTTTGCACAGTGTGCTGTCATTATGCTAAGTTTACACACACATGTCCCAGCATGTATTTTAAAAGAACTTTCTTTCAAGAAATAAAGCATTGGAAAAGGAATTGGGGATAAATAATTTTCCTAGACAATTGTAAGCATATTTTATTATTTTCACTCTTTTAGAGAGCTGTCTTAATGGTAAGGTGAGTTGATTTTTTTTCTAAGAGAGCCTGTAGCTATGCCCTTACCTGGCTAAGTGTAGGGCTACCTGTATCTGCTCTGTGTGAAGTTTGGAATAGAGGTTGTCTTTGCTGGTGAGATGGAATATGTAAGAACCAGGGCTTTCATGAAGCTGTGGGTGGTAGGGGTAGGCCTTATAGACCTTTTTGCAGAGGGAGCATAGATGGTAGATACTGAGGGTGGAAAAATGTAAGCATGCATTTTAAGTAGTGGCTTAAACTACTTAAAGGTAGTTAAAGCAGAAAAACTTGAGAAATATTGTGCTTTCTTGGAGCACTGAGTGCTAAAATGTCGTAGTTTCTGTTGTGAAGTTATACTCAAACAGTATTTGAATTTGATCATGCTACTGAGTTTGTGCAAATTATTTTTACTGAAATTAAGCGAGTTGAAACTCTCTACTTCTAAAATGTAGCAAGATTTCAGAACTATTCCTCTAAAGATTTTCGTCTATTCTTAGCGTCCACCAAGCATAACTTCCGCAGAATCTCTTTGGAAGATGTGATGGAGCTATTGGGAACTGGATTTCTGCGTGGAAGTTGTGGATTTCTACGAGCCAGTGGCGATATGTTGAAAGGGACCAGTTCAGTCAGCAGAGATGTTAGAGTTGGAGTCACCCAGGTTTGGTTTACATCAGTTATGATTTTCTGAGATTGCTAAACATTTATATCATTGCTTTGCTCTGCATACATCTCTTCTTTCGTCTGTTTTTTGTATCTGTGATGAAATGTATATACTTGAAAATAAGGGTTTACTTCTTGAGTCACGCTAGAAAGAAAAGAAAAAAAACATTTCTGATGTTGTTTCTTGCTTACCTGAGAGTTTGAAATTTTAAAAATTAAATATGTACTACTTGTGAAAGCTTCGCATGATATGAATTTCAAATGAGTGATATAAATAAAGTCCTCAAATTTTTAATTTAAAACCTCTTTCCTTCTGTCTGAAAATTAAAGGGAGAAGTTACAAGAAATGTTTGAATTTGGATAGTTTCCTTCTGTATAGGGAATTCCAAGTCTAGTTCTGAAAGGATGGTTCTGCTTTGAGTAAGTGCATGAATAGTAAGGAAAACAGAATTTAGTGGAAAAAACCCAGCATCTGTTTTGCTGTGTTCCTGGATGCTCAAAGCATAGAATCGTATTAACTGGACAGGAGTGAAGTCAGGCCATATAGTGCATGCTGGTAAAAATAGTTAAAAATTTTCAGATCGTATCAGGTTGGCTTCATCCTCTAAATATTATCTTAAATATAAGCATGCAAATTGTAGATATTCAGATGTGAAACCTGTGAATCGAGACTAAAGGTCATGATGAACATTTATGTATTCAACAGCTGTGATTATTTTCGTATGTTACAATCCCACAGCTATATGATAACCACCTTTGCCAGTAAGGCAGTTTCTCAGTACATTTCGACTTCTGCAGTGCAAAAGGTCTTTAAATTAGCTTGAATTACTGATACAAGCTGCCAGCTTTTGCAGTGAAACAGCTAGAATGTGCTCAGAAATTGTCTTCTGTGCTCAAGTCTTGCTGAGTAGAAGCATTAACTTTTGGTAGAGAGAACAGAAAAGCTGGGGAACAATAATACCTTGACAGCTATTTGCCTAGAGAATGCCAGAGATTCCTAGGGTGTTCTGTAGGNTAATACCTTGACAGCTATTTGCCTAGAAAATGCATGCCAGAGATTCCTAGGATGTTCTGTAGACAGGGTAGTTTTATTAGTTTTCCAGGAATATGTCAGGTATCTCAGTTCAATTTTTTTTGCTATTTGTACTGGGTTTTTTTAATGCAATTCTGTGTTAACACCGTAGTACCTGTGCTGGATGGTACACTCAAACTGTACCAAAACAGTTTAAATACTGCAATGTTTCTATAAAAAAAGCTTGAAAAATTGTGAATTTATCAGTGCTTGTGAGTAGAAAACACTTGTTATAAACTGTATTAATTAGTGAGCTGCAGCTTAATGTGAATTTAAAAGTAAGAAAGTCTCTGAAGATGACTTCTTACATGTGGAAGATTTTAAACTTTTTCAAGCCAGGTTCAAGACAGAGTTTAAAATGAAGCCGTGGCAGCATCACTCTTCACAAGTTTATCTTGTTAAGTTCCTCAGTTTTCAAATCTCTAAAACCAGGGTAATGTACTGATGCATAATGAAGCCTAAGTAGTATTTGTCAAGAACAATAAGCTGCTAACAGGATCTGTAGTATAATTATTTTGTCTACTGTAGTTCCCTTTCTTTTACGTGAGTAGTTTTGTTGTTTATGTTAGACACAAGACGAAAGTATATATGAGGCAAATACAGAAATTGGTGGATATAAGCAGTAATTTGAACTTTCTTATGAGGAATCTTGTGTGTTCATTTGCATATTCTCTTTTTTTTGTATTCCATTTTCTTGGTCTATTAATTAAAAAAGTCCAACATACGCATATAGAAGGCAATTGTAGGGGAGCTTATTATGTGGCAAAATAAATGGCCTTGTGGTGATTAGATTTGTAAAGTGATTCTGCATTCTTTCTCTTTGTGGTGACAAACACAATCTTTTTATGGTACCTCCATTGCAAGGCAAATAATTAAAATTCATTGGGTTGAAGAACCGTGCTTGGGATCTGCAAATATTCCCTGATTCAGACCCTTTAATAACCAAATTTTCTCTGGGTTATGGGTTATAGTTTTGTAACATAGTAGTTCTAAAAATGCATTCATACATTAAATTTGGGTTCCATGTGCGGAATGTTAAATAGCTGGAAGCTGTTGTTCAGTGAGACCAAACACAATGTTTTACATAACAAGTGCCTGTGCAGGGTAAGCTGCCATTTCTCACACTCTGGAATGAGATGACATGGGCAAGCAGCTAGAAATAACTTACAGTCAAAGCAGGCTGCAATATTACTAATGCAGAATCACGGTATGTGCTGAGTTGGAAGAGACCCATATCAGTTTAGATAGTAATTTAAATTATTTTTTAAAATAATATATAGATATATAGATATAGAAAATTGCAGTTACTTAAAAGTGAGAATGCATGTGATTTATGGACGCATAAATGTATAAATAATTTCAGTTTAGTGTTCTAGTTGTGGCAATGTGAAGATTTAAAAAAATAAATATATAGGATAGTTAGCAGTAATTTTTCAGATATTTTGCTCTAAAATATGTTTCTTTTCAAATCTCTTCCAGGCATATGTGGTATTTGTCTCTACATTAGGAGCACAATGGCTTGAAAGGAACTTCTCTGCCTTCCTATCCCATATTCTAGATCTTGTGTCTCAGTCTCACCCTAAGGCTATTCAGAGTCCAACGGATGCTATCGGCTGTCGCCGCTGTGTTTCATTCATCCTTCGAGCTACAGTAGGAGGTCTGCTTGGGGAAAAGGCTCAGATTGCAGCTGCCAAGGAGATTTGTCAGGCCATCTGGAAACTGAAGAAACTTGTGGGTATGGGTCTAACAAGATTATCCATTCGGGCCTCTGTTTTTCCTTTTTTAGGTGATTGTCCAGCTACCTAATCGAGAGACTGCAGAAACAGAATATGTAGTGCTGATTTATTACCATGATAATGTAGAGGGCTTTTGATGGGCTGCTTTGTTTTTAGCTTGAGCTGGTAATTTGCCTGTGTGTGTCTGTGGTTTTGAATGTGTGTGCTCCCACAAGTGTATACAGATTTTGTAACACTCCAGTCCTGGCAAATGTAGTTTTAGCTGTTAACAAATAAAATAATTGCTGTTATAATAATATACAGACAATATTGTAGAGTAAATTAGGTTGGCAGATAATGTACTTCTAGTCAGATCCTGTCTTCTTGTTCAGAGCAGTTGACACTACTGAAGGTTCAAAAAAGAAGCATTTGTTCCTAATGGACAAATGAGCATTTCTCCTAGAGATCACAGGTCTCTTGCATGATAAATAAAGTCTTGTACACTGCTTCCGGAAAAAGCCTCTGATCTTCCACCATTTGCCTTCTGGAGGAGAAGAAAGAGAATCCTGGACATAATGAACTGTCCTCTGGCATACAGCTGCATGTTGTATCTGATTTAAATATCTGAATGCTTTGTGTCTAAACAGACATAATGATTTGTGTCTCAGAAGATAAACTTTCAAAAAACATTATATTTTTCCCTCCGTCTTCATTCCATCTCTCCACCTTCTCACTTGCTTACTCTTGCGAGATTTCTTTCTTTTCTTCCCTTTCTTTTTTCCTACAATGCAGTAAAATCTGGCAAGTTTATATCAAAGCATGTCTTCTTCAAGTTACTTTTGGTGGGGCAGATGATAACACGCTTCTTGCTTGCTACTGTTCCCCATCATGTAAAGATAAGCAATTTGGTAGTTTCCGTTGTCTATACTCTTGCCTATACAGAGGTTACTACACCGTCCTTTCAATAAAAGAGATGTACTTGTCTCAGTGAAGGTAACCCTTTATGGAAACAATAATAAAAATGGTTAAGGTAAAAGCTCATTTAGTAATATAAACAACTTCTCTTGGCAAAAACCATTCTCCCATCTGTTTGTTTGATTTTGGTAATGATTTCATGGTGATTTTCTTGTATTGTGTTGTTAGATGCTGCAATGAGTGATGGTAACTTGGAAACAAAAATTAATACAACAGATGTAACAGCAAGTCAGCATGTGCTTGTGTGTGCACTTCAGGAACTTGGAAGTCTCATTCATGGCTTAGGAACTACAGCAGCACCATTACTGCAAGACTCTAGTACAGGTACAAGCCCTGAATTATTTTGTGAACCAGACTACAAATTAAATTTATGTTTGTTTGCTCACTGTGATAGTTCTTGTATTATTTTCTGTTTTCTTCCGATAACTTTTTCTTTCCGATAAACTTTAGAAAAAAAAATAGCGGGGGGGAGAGGGAAAGTTGGCTGCCTTACAGTGCTGTAGGAAAATTTCAGACATTGCCCAAAGAGTTCTGCATCTTTCCTAACCTGTACAAGTATGTTAATTAAAAAAAAAAATCGTCTTTGTCAAATTTAACTCTGTTAAGGGTTGCATTTAAGGTCCAACACTTCATAATGTTAATGAGTTTGATTGAGCTGGGTACCTTTATTCTTTTCATTTAGGCACATCCATGGCATGGATTTCTGCTTCCTTACAGAAGCTTACAGATATTTTCTACGCATGTTGGGGGATAGCTGTGTAATATGTTAGATTTTCTCCATAATGTCACTTTTCGTTCAGGATAGATTTTTCTAAAAATAACTCAATTATTTAAATTTGTTACAATTACTTCTAAATAAAAAAACAATCATACTTTTCTAAGAGAAGTATAGAAACTGGGCAGTGTTGTGTTTGCCAGCCCTGTATTATACATTTTTGCTTGTTTGACAATCCACTTGCCTCTTTCTTAAGTGTGTTTATGCATTTTATTTTTCAGGAGTTCTGGAAGCAGTAATTTCTGTCATTCTTCATCCCAGTATTTCAGTGAGACTAACAGCAGCTTGGTGCTTGCGCTGTATTGCAGTAGCATTGCCCTCCTATGTGTCTCTGCTGTTGGATCGTTGCATTGAACGTCTTAGTGCATTGAAATCCTGTCCAGAAGCAGTAACTGGCTATAGTTTTGCTGTTGCTGCTTTGCTGGGTGCAGTAAAACATTGTCCTTTAGGAATTCCACATGGAAAAGGGAAGGTATGATCTGAATACTTTACATATAGGCCATTCTTATATTCTTTGCAGCAGTATTTACATGTTTTCTTTGTGACGTGATCACAATACCCAATGGAACTGATGAGATACTTTGGTTCCTCAAGAAGAGGTCTTTGAAGCATACCATAACTCAAATAAGCATGTGTTTTTCTCAAATGTATCAGGATCAGAAACTCCTATTTCTTGGGAATGACTCTCCAGTGTACAGGTTAGGCAGTGCTTACAGCAATAGCTGCAATTATTTATTATCTTGAAAATCTTTGGTCAAGTCCGACAGATACACACTTTTACTTTGTTGTACAGAAACCAACTTACTGCACTAACACAGTCTAAGATGCCATTCTCCTCACTAGTGCAGATAGGATATGCTGTGCCCTGAAGTTTGAAAGATATGCAGCCGTACAAATAAAGACCAGGAAAAGGAGCTGTTTCTATCTTCGTGGGAATTTTATCCATTGAGTTACTCATATTTGGAAAACTATGGTGCATTACAAATGTCAGCAGCGCATGCTAATTCTTTGCATAATGTAGAAACCTACATTCTCTCTTCTGAAAATAACTGTTTCAGAGTCAGTGGACATTAAGAACGTTCTAGACATTCAGAGTACTGACTGATGAACTTTTCCTTGTGGTTGCTGAAAGATCATGCGGAGAGAACAAAATGAATGTAGTTTGCCCACTTATATAGATAAGAAATGCCATTCAAGTATTCTGCACCTAAGCAGAGCTGAAGTTTCTGTTTAACGGAGAAACGTAATTCTTAACAAAGATTTCTTTTAGAAGAATATAATAGGATGAAATAGGGCTAGGGAGGAGGTATGGGAGGGCACAAAAAAATATGGGAGGAACACTGTATTCCGAACTAAGCTGGCAGGGAGAAGAATAGAACAGTTGACAAAAGCCCTTTTCTGATCTCTCCTAGGAACACTGCCAGATTCCAGACTAGCTCCTCTGCTGAGGAGCAGAAAGAGACCAGTGTTAAATAGAGCAGTTTTGAGAAGGAAATATCAAACATAGATAATAATGATCTGTAGAGAAGCTGTTTTATATTAATGGATTTTCCTTTGAGAGGGCAGTTAGAGTTGCAGGTTGAGCCTAAAGAAAATTAAATAATTAGTGAGTTTAGATATGTATTTAAAATTCGGTGCTATTGCTTATAATTTGGTTTTTAAAAATCCTTCGAATACAAGGCATTCCTCCTAATACACAGAGAGAAAAATTGTCAGAAATCATTAAATTACATTCTTTCTAGCATGTATGCTTTACAGGTAGTTTAAGTATACTAAGTTGTTAGTGATTTTTTAGTAGTATAATCTTTAAAGGATACTTTTTTGTTTTAGAATGAAACTTATTAACTGTATCTGGAATCTATACAAATACGTTTTTTTCTTTTGCAACCACCTGGTAGCATTATGGAATTGGGGAAACGAATATTTTCAGATTTGGAAAAAAGACTTCAAATGAAGTTTTGGAAGTGTAAAAATCTCAAACATTCGTGAAACAAACTTTCATGACATTTTAAGTGTGAAAAAAATTTATAGAAAGATGTTTTCTGTAATGAAGTTTTTAATAATACTTTTGATAATGATATTTCTAACTTGCAATACTGATTTATGAGCAATTTGTTTTGGAGACTGGACATAATGTAAGTCGTAAGACATTTTTTAGCATATGTGAAAGATAATTGAAGCAAACGATATGCAGAATACTTACAGCATTTATAGCCATGCTGTGGTAATTGTGCATGGACACAAGGTGTGTTCCTCCATGTAAGTTCTAGGTAGCTTGTGTTTCGGTAACAAGCAGAGTCACCTTGCATTTAGCACACAGGGGGCACATGCAATTATTCTGGAGCAGCTAAAATAGGATTAATTCTAACTACACTAATTTATATGTCAGTCATACCATTTGTTGATTTGAAAAATGGTCAGAAAGAATGATAGAGTTTATTCTGAAACAAGGATAAAGAGATCATTACCACTCACCCCTTCTTCTGAGCTGTAGGTCATAGATGTCATGCATACATCGTGACATAAATAGAATATCAGAACACTTCTATCCTTCTAGTGCATATTCCTGTGGGAATTAGCAGTTGTCATTTTACTGCTGATAGAGAGTACAAAGCAGCAAAGTAACTTACCTAGTACTCCACAGAACTGTTGAAGCCATCCTAGACTAGTACGGAAGTCAGGAATTGCAACTTCATGAACCTGATTTATTACCATAGTGTAAGAGGAAGATGACATTCTGTCTGGGAGCAAAAGAATAGGAATATGTATCACACCAAGCAGTATTGAAAAAAATTGGTAGTTACCAAAATGTGATGCTCTGTTTTTCTCTTTTACTTTGAAGGTAATCATGACTGTAGCAGAGGATTTGTTGTGTTCTGCATCTCAGAATAGTCGCATTTCACTGCAGCGAATGCAGGCTGGATGGCTCTTGATAGCTGCTCTCATGACATTAGGTAGTAGCTTTCTACAGTTTTTCTTAATCTACTTTAAGGTGTTCGGTGTTCTGTCTGATTTTTAGTTGGAGGTTTTGTCTAATTTACTGCTGCAAAATAATTTTTTCGAATGTTGAAATATTTTAGAAAAACTTTCTGAGATAAAACTTATTTCTTTCAGATTTGCTATTACTTCATTGGGAGCAATGTCTGAAAAATAGTGATTGGAGTGTGACTGCTATTAGTTAAATGTAGATGATAAATCTCAAAGTGAATCTAATCAAATGTCCTAGTGGTCATGAAGAATTTTTAAATATTTGTCACAGCAAAAAATGAGTTAATCATTTGTATTTCCATCTTGTCAGACATTTGAAATCTTACAGAACTTTCTGATACATATTAATGGTCAGATTATTGACTGTGATCAGTAAATTACTGATGAAGAATGTATTTTATTTGCTTTGGTCATATTTTTAAGGCACTTGTCATGTTTTCAGATATTACTTCTGCCCAACAACTCCCATTTTTTTTTCTTATGTTGTTATGCCTAATTAACCTAAAACAAATGTTTGCTTTACTGAACATTACTATTGATCATTACATCTCTTTTATGCTGGTGATCCACAGGGTCTGTACTTAGTAAAACAGAGATTGTAGTTGGTTAGATAACATACTAGTAGATGTGTCAGTGGGTAGTTGTACATGAAAATGAAGTACCAAAACAGTAAACATTTTAGAAATTACATATGAGGAGGCTGGGAAAGTAGCATAAGGTTTTGTTTGCTGCTGTAAAGATTTTGCATACACAGAAAAAAAAAAGAACAAAAGAAAATTTAGTTTTATTAATCCTTGCATTGGCATGACAACTGTCAACATTTACAGGTCCTGCAGTTGTCCAACATCACCTGCCACGAATGCTGTTGCTGTGGAAATGCATCTTTCCATCATCTCCTAAAGACCTAGAAACAGAGAAGACACGAGGAGATTCATTTACCTGGCAAGTAACACTGGAAGGTCGTGCTGGTGCTCTCTGTGGTAAGCAGGATTTACTGTCTTTCTTGGCCTATTTATAACTGGTCTCTTAGTTAATTTTCCTTTTGAAAGGACAAGGGCATTTCATACTGGTTTTTTTTCACTAGATGGTAAAAGCTATATTCACTCCCCAACATACGTGCTTGCATATCAATATTTACATATATTTTTAAAATTTTTTAAAAGCCTAAACCAAGTGAGTTTTTCCTCTCCTTCTTCTAATCAGTTGATTTTCAAGCAATACATGATAATCAGGAAGGTTGCTTCTCTTGTTTAGCAAGCAAATCACAGTAATGACTGAAGACCCAAAGCAGGGTATGTTCTGTTGTTTATACAGTCTATTATATTTGGGAAATCATGGTTCTGTTTCCTACCAGGTAGCTTACTATAAGCAAAATAGAATTGGTGAGTCATTCAAACGTGTTTGTGAGAGTGGAAGGATTTGGGTAAAAATTACAATCAGGTAGTTGGGATTCGCAGCCAGGAAAGAGTGCTTTGAATGTGGCTGCCATGTAGCCAATGTTGGTTGCAATATTTAATCATGAAATACTATGAATTTGGGTTTCCAAGAAATTGTTCCAGTAATCTTCAAATACTTAACGTATTTCAGTCTTGTATTCTAGAGTACTAAAGGGTGCTTTGCTTTCTAGAAAATCCTGATATAATAATCACCCCTCTCTCTCACTACTAAGATATATCACAAAGTATGGAATTCAATAGTAATTTCATTTCAGTACTACCCAAACAATTAACCTTTAAATATTTTTACTTTAGAAAGTAGGTGTTTAATACAGTATATTCTCTAGGTGCTTTTGAAAATTAAACTCCACTTTAGTTTTCTGTAAATTATATACATATCTACATATTAATTGGTTCCTAAAGTACAGGAATTGAACTAAATTTTAATGGAAAACTAGCAAAGTAAGCAGTAGGTCACTTGATCATCCTCCTGTATTCTTTTTATTATTATTATAGAATTATTATGAAGTTGAGTTATATACCATCACTTAGTTCATAAAAAAAGGCAAAAAATAATTGCATTTATGTATGCAATTAAAAGTCAGGATATGAATGCCCAAGCTGAGACACCAGAAGAGTGCATCTGACTGTTTTCATTTGAAATTTTTATCAGTTTCTTCAATTATGGGCCAAAGTATTTTTTTGTTTATTTTCTTCTACTTTTATGCATTATTGGTGATGTAATAATGTAATTACTTTCCTAATGTGATTTTTTTTCTTCAACATATCTCACACTTAGTAAATTGGAGTCTATTCCTTTTCTAGCTATTAAAAGCTTCGTTTCCCACTGTGCTGGTCTTCTTACGGATGAAGTTGTTCAGAGACTTCTTCCTCCTCTCCCAAGTGCTGTTGATTTATTGACACAGTAAGTGTGTGTATAAAAGTGTTATTTGAAAAGCTAGAGTAATCTTCTGTATTTAGTTAGTGCACTTTCTAAAGAGCTTTCTTTTCAAGGAGCAAAAATCAGAGTTTATGTGTTTGCAGATTCCATTGTCATGTGAAAAATCGAAAGAAGACTTTCTTGCAAGGGTTTTTTTAAGTTAGTTTTTATATACTGCTTTTTTAGTTAAGCATACACATTTTCATTTATATACCATTATTTTTTATAAAATAAGAAACCAAGTTCAATAATATGCTTGGAAAAACATCTTTTAGGTATGGATATTTTTTGTATTTAATTTCAGATCTAAGCTGGAAAGGGTTTTACAATTTTTAAACTTTTGCCTTTGGAATATAGAACAATTTAATGCATTTGGGCACTAAACTCTAACTTAGAGAAATACATCCACAAAAGTTTATTGTTGTAAATATAGGTACGATCAAATATTGTTTATTTCTTTAGTATTAAATAAAAATAATGCTTGGGAATGGACAACAGACATTCTTCCAGAATATGTGAAATAAATCGGTTTCCTTTTACTATTAGTTATGCAAATCGAAACGGTACTTCTAATACGTATAGATTTTAAATGCGTTCAGCAGAGTGGTACAAATGAAGCTGGGGTATTACATAAAACTTCAAGTCCCTACTATTTCTGATGTGCTTTTTGTATTTTAAGGCTTTCTTCAATATACAAATCATATGGAAATTCCTTAAAAACACCATCAACGGTTTACAGACATAAACTTTATGAATTACTAGCAGTATTGCCCCCAAAGGCCTACGAAGGTACGTATTTCCATACAAAGAGAAATCCATTGAAATACCATGGGCTCATTTTTAAATTTCTGTCCAACACATATTCAGCCAGCAAAAATTAGTTCCACCTTTTCTAAAAAACAGATTTTATTCCCTCTATTTGTTTGATGAATTGTAGCAAAGTCACTGTGGTTTTGAAAAGCTAGTGTTCATGATCTTTTTCCCTTCTCCTAATACAAATACAGACGTCTGTTACAAAGAGACACTTTTGCTCTATTTTTGGTTGAAACTTAGATGACGTTTCAATTTCAAACTAGTTGAAAAATTTCTTTTCTTTGATGCCTGTTTTACTTTTCCATTGAATCCTAATTCCCAAAGATGTAACTTTAGCTTAAACTAATTGCATATAGACCACTGAAAGAATTCAAATTAATTGATTTAACTAAGCATATATTACAGATATATTAATCTGATCCTGTGCAGATTGTGGATAAAAGGTTTGTGTTTAAGGAGCGGTTTCAACAAAATCTGGGGCTTGACTTACTTTATATAGGAGAACATAACAAAAAGATCTAGACCTCTAATCCGTTACCTAAGCACTGTAGTTGGATGGGTCTAACTTTTCAGCTAAAATATTTATTATCTTTGTTATCTTTAAATCATTTGCCATACAGTGGTGTGTGGACTGCAGAAAGGAAGCATAGTGTTTCTGACAGCTGTGAAGAGAAGTACAGGATATTCTTCAGGACAGAGACAATATGGAGCAACCACACTCTAAATTAGCTGTGTCCTCTGTGTCTTGGAGGGAATCCTAACTCAAATAATCTGCTCCATCTAGTGGTAACTGCTACGAGAATCGGGACAAATCCCTGACCTATGCCTTAAAGCTCTTGTCACAGTAGAAGTCTGTATATAATGAATCATAGCATATAGTACTCATTTGTGACTGAAAATTACACCTCCCTCGCTGACAGCAAGTTGTTCCTTTTGTGCTTGTATTACAGGAGCAACATGTTATAGAATACAATCATTTAGGTGTGGCTGGGTTTGGCACTTTCTTGGTGTGTTTGGGATTTTTGCGTATATTCTAACTTCATTGAAAGTACACGGTGTTTTACAATGTGACCTGCAAAATGTAACTCCTGTGAGAGAGCAGCCCAGCCGAGGATGATGCATTCTAGATCCAACAAATAAAGAAAAAGCTTGAAAAGTTTGTTACAAATAAGTTGACACCCTGCTGAAAGCTTTGAAAATAGCCTTAGAATCAAAACAGTAATTTGACAGGTATAGTCTCAGAGGTGTCCACCTGTGTGTAGTACAGCAGTTTGAGAGTGGGGAAGGAATGGAAGTACATTCATTGCCAGAACTTATTTTTATGTATTTTAACATGTAAGTGTGCATCATTTAAAAATGCAATGAAAAGTTTCTAAAGTGAAACTTGAAGCTATATTTCCGGTATGATAGCTTTGGGCAGAAGCTGTGTGTCTTTGCAAATACTGGGAAATGTAGGAATAAATTGTTTGGGGAAAAATATCACTATGAAACTCAGAATGCTTTTTTCAATGTCTAAATTTAGTCATTATAATTAGTACTGTTGTGTTGCACAGCATGGCGCATTTTACTTGGCTCAGAGTGACACACTGATTGAGAAGCTTTCACCAGTTCGTGGTTTTATTTCTTTCGTATTTGTTTTCTTCAATCCATGTAGTTTGCCAGATGATAGAAACCTGGAAGTTGTTTCTTTTTGAGAAAATTGGTGATAGAAACATATACCAGGAGTTGTAATTCAGCTTTTAGTATTTGCAAATAATGTGCGAAGCTTGTTTTCTTTAGTACAAGAGGAACAAAACAAAATACCCAAGAAAATAAGCAGTTGAAAACAGACTATTCATAAACCCAAGCTTCTTTGCCAATTCATGCCTTTAGATTTCTGGGGCCTGAGATACTATGACTTGTTTAGGCTCTGCTTGATCCTTTCCTGCTCACTTTCTGCCTCTTTGATGTTTCCTTTACTGCTTTGTCATCTCTAAAAAGCGTATCTGCTTGAACAGCAGAATTTTTCAAAGTTTTACCATGAGTGTGCATGAATCATAACTGATTTTTTGCATGATTTCAGCAATGACAGATATGAGAAGAACATACTGGGTAAACTTGAACATCAGTGAAATACATTTAACATGTTTTAGTTGCTGTCTTCCATTGTGTGAATGGTTAAGACTTGTAATTTATCTGATCCAAAGTATGGACTTTTAAGCTGGGGAAAGCTGGTTCTAAGATGACAAATCATATTTGTGATCACTTTCGTGTGTCATTAGTTTTGGATTATAATGTGCTCATGTTTTTGAGGCTAAACTTTTATTCCTTGTGAGGTAATATAAAAAGTTTTATATTGTCCAAATTGAAAATGTCACAGAAATAATTTCAGTAGTCTGAATTCTATTAGATTTCTTGATGTTTTGTGTTGTCTGAAATTAATATGTTTTGTCAGACAACTCATTAGGGTTCTTTTCACTCTTCGGCTTTTTGCGCTTGTTATGTTCCACTGTTTAAACCATAAAATTGAATACAAGCATTCACGTCTCTTTTTTAATAGGATGAGATGAATAGCTAGAATGCTGAAACAGCATTCTAGCTTAAAATTTTCAACTGCTTTACATTGGGGTAATATTGTTTGAAGTGTTGAGGGTTGCCAACTGTCTGGGACTAAAATAAATGTTTATTTGGTTAAAAAATACTGGATATGTCCAAAAAAATTTATTTCAAGAGCTGGGGTTTTTTCATAGGAAGGGGATTTAAAAAAAAAAATTGTTGTGATGACTAATAATGAAGGAACAGCTTCTTATTGTTAACTATTGTGGTTTTTTTAAAGGCTCAATTTCTATTCCTTTCACACATTATCTGTACACCTTGCAAGATATTTGATAGTGCAAACATTTTGCATTAAGATTTGAGTAAAGCATTTTGGGAAAATTACATAGTTGCTTAATTAGTCAGGGAGACAGACAAAGCAACAGATGCCTGCAGGGGAGACATGCTGATAGGGCCGGGAGTTTGACCGGTAGGGGAGAGAAAGTCAGCTTCTCAGAACAGATCCTGTTTTCAGGAAGTGTTAAATAGCTGGTTGCAGCTACCAGCTCTAACTATACTGATAACTCTGCTTGTGCTCATGAGATGCTAACGAGGTGTG
Organism: Oreocharis arfaki; assembly: GCA_013398015.1. Taxonomy (NCBI): domain Eukaryota; kingdom Metazoa; phylum Chordata; class Aves; order Passeriformes; family Paramythiidae; genus Oreocharis; species Oreocharis arfaki. Next base: position 65,002 of record VZRR01009907.1, on the reverse strand, counting down.
TGAACTGTGTGGTCCCACTCTTTGGAACTTCTGTGTGTTGAAAAATTATAAGCAACTTTAGTGCCAACCTGTAATTGTGTGATCGACTAACAACAAAACTGAGTTCAAGGAATTGGATATGTGGAGTTAAGCTCCTGTCCCTCTCCCATCTATGCTTCTTAGTGCTGATATTTCCCAGTTCATGAGGACTTGACTTTTCAGTCTTAATGCTCTGGAGGTAAATTCTTAGGTAATATTTGTATAAAGACTGTGTATATTCTTTAAAATCAGTTCTGCAGTGTTTTTCAACACAATTACAAACCAGTCCTTTCTCATCACATGTGGTTCAGCACTGAAAGTGCTCTCTCACTACGAAGTCTGTTTTAATAACCTAAATAATCTGACTCTAAATGCCCAGTGTTGTTGTATTATGTACAGCCTTGTCAGCAGTATTATGTGCAAAAATATGTGAAAGTTTTAACTACCAGTGTAATTTATCACAATGTAACCTACGATACACTCCTCCTGCTTTGGTTTTTGCATGCAAACTCCTAAAATAGGGGACTGCATTCATCAGCTTTTGGTTACTTATCAAACCTATGGATGTTTTAAATTACTTCTGCTTACCGAGTCCGAGTATTCCTTTGTGATTATGTCATACATTACATGGCAATAATTTTCAGGAAACAGAAGAAAATGTGGCTATGTTTGTAACGGCCATTTCCCCTCTACTTTATTTGTAAATGTAACTAATTTACTGGATTATCAGTTATATGGCATTATGCCTTCTGTAAAGGTAAAAGTCTCTGTTTTTCAGCTTCTAGATTGCTGTGGGGGCTTAGCTTGCTTATGTCAGGTAGTGTTCTGTGGTTTCCCCTCTAACAGAGAGTCTTCTCTAATTAACTATTTGAAGACTAGAGAAATGTTAGATGGGTGTTACCATTTCAGGATGAATATATTGCTCCCAAAATTGCTTGTGGCAAGTAATTAACTAAGAGTTTTGAATATTTTTTCTTTAATTTAAAGGAAACTTCAGTGCTGTTCTAAAAGAGTTAGTGACTGACTTGACTGTCCCAGATAGCCAGATTGATGCCTATGCGTTCTTGCTTCCACCCCTTTGTCATGAGAACGATCTCCTTTTACTCGGTCCCTTACTGCAGGAGACTGACCACCGATTTATCGAAGAGCAGGTACTTTTTGTTCTATTATAAAGGTATTACTGTATTTTCATACAGTTGTAGTTATTTGGGTCAGTACTCATTAAGACTTGGTCAAAAATATGGCTATCACTTTTTTCCTTCTTACAGCTCCTTTTAGGTAACAGCATAGCTGGTGGCAGCTTGGAGTATGACCCTTACTCAATTTATGAGAAATTTGCTAAAGGAGATTCAATACCTAAACCTCTACCTCCTGCATTATCTGTTATCAGTGCAGCAACTCGACTTTTTGGAGTTATGTTTTCCCATATAACAGAATCTCACAGGTAAAGTAGTAGCTGTAACTGCGGGGGAATTTAGGAGATGTTGTAAGATGGTTACAGTGTTCGACATTGAATGCAGAAGAAAACAGTTCTGAAAAAAATAATGAATTGCTTAAGTGGAGTCTGTAGGCCATCTGAATAGCATAATTCAGACCACCAAATTATTGGACTTCTCTCTTTAGAGTTACTGTCGACAAAGGGTCACATCCAGCAAGAGGTTACTGTCGTAGCAAAATCTGTGGGCCAAGAAAAATAATGTTGTGTTTTGATAGCCAGATCAAAATGGAAGCTATTTTGAGAGCTATTACACAATTTTTAGGGTGCTTAATGCGTAATACATTCTTCATAAAAAGTGGATGGGAAGAAATAAAAGAGTATATCTTAACACAGTTCTGTCAAGGTACAAGAATGCTTAAAAGACATCAAAAACTTCTCTTGGGTTTTTCTCTGATTTTCTTGCTACATACATGGCATTTTGGTTTGTTTCACATTTATAAGCACACTGATTGCTAAGGCATAAAATTCCTGAAGATTTTTGCTTTCGGTTGCTTCTGTGTGCTGCTGGTAATATTTTTGAATGCAGCTTTAGAGCAGATGAATTATTTTAAAATCAAATAGCCTTATATTTTCAAAGCCAGCTGTAGTTAGACCTCAATCATTAGATCATGATCACTGTAGCTGGTGATGGTTTTATAGTTTCCTGTGTGGGATGAGTGTTTAGTCTTGATGAGTCCCGAGTCTTGATGTCTTCACAACTTTAAATGCTTGGGATTTAGTGTAAGTTCGAGGTAGCTGTTTGTATATGAGAATGCAAATCAATAAAATTGCCAGATGTTTCATTTGTTCTTCTGACCTGCTTTTACTTCTTCATTCCCTCTTCATTGACTGCTTTTATTTTGGATTTTTTTCCTTTGGTTTTTGTTTTTTTTTTTTTGCCCCAACTGTCACCAGCTTGCTTGTTGGTTTTCTTCACCTGTTTCTTAAGACCTGAATTAATTGCTGCAGATAAACACATTTTCATTTTATTTTTTCTTTGCAGCCTCCTTTCTCAGTTGTAAGTCAAGATGCATTATTCCCCTATATAGTTCTTTTTAATCATGTCTGTTTAATGGTACTTAGATATAAGTGATTATCTGTGAATATGTATAAGGAAACAAATGTAAAAAAAGTTCATGTTTGTATCGGGAAGTTCATATTCTGAAATGGAATACGCGATTTTTTTGTAGTAGACAGGGATGTCAGTTGAAGGAAAATGCTCAGGAGTTAATTTGTTCTACCTCTGTTTCTATAATATATAGGTTTTGTTACGGGTTTTAAAATAAAATTTAGAGGCTTGATTTATTTCTTTAATTTTCAAATCTGTGGTTTCTCTTCTGTTTTTGTGTAAGGCTCCAGGTCTTAGAGCAGTTGTTGAATTCCATAAAGCAAACAAAAGGATCTCGACAACAAATAGTACAACTACATGTTGTGTCAGCCTTTTCTACTTCATTAAAGGTAAATCTGCTCTCTCTCTCTCCTTTGTTTCTCTCTCTCTTTCTATTGAACCATAGCTTCTCATGGTTCAAATACATCAATTGCTGTGGTTTAAACCCAGCCATGCAGCCACTCGCTCACTGCCCTCACAGTGGGATGGGGGAAAGAATCGGCAGAGTAAAAGTGAGAAAACTCCTGGGTTGAGATATAGACAATTTAATAAGGAAAGCAAAAGTCATGCACACAAGCAAATCAAAACAAAGAATTCATTTCCTGCTTCCCATCAGCAGGCAGTTGTTCAACTGTTTCCGGAAAAGCAGGGGTCTATCATGCCTGACAGTCACTTGGGAAGACAAAAACCATCACTCCTAACATTCCCCTGCCTCCTCCCAGCTTTATATGCTGATCATGATTCCATATGAAAGGAGGAGCTGTTGTGGGAGCATTCTCACACTGTTCAAGGAGTCGCACATGGACCATCCGAGACTTTAACTGCTGGGACAGGAACCCCTTTGCAGTGGGCAGCCCCAGTGAGCAGGCAGGTGTCCCCTTTGTCTCCTTGTTGTCACATACACTCACTCTCTGGTGTGCTTCCTCCTTTTTCCAGCTTGACTCTGGGTTTGCCGTAGCAGAGTGTCAGGCATCAGATTTATAAAGCTGAGTTATTTAATAGAGTTATACCGCAGCAGGTCAGGTCAAGCTGGGTGTCACTGGAGAAGTACTCAGAACAAAAATCCCTAGGCAATTATACCCTTATGATTTATGCACCAACCCTTCATATGCTCTTTATGTGCCTTGCACATGTCTCTGGGTCCAGTGGTGATTTTTGGGAAGGGACCCTCTAATGTGTTATTGGGTTCTTTCCCTGTGTCTGTGCAGGTAGGTGGTTCTCGAGGAATTGCAGCTTCTGCTGCCAGCTGTAGTCTCCTGATCTTCTGGTTTTGCATTTGCATTGCCCCTGCTCTCTGGCAGAGCACAGAAAATTAAAAAAGCCCTAGACTTAGGATAAACATTACCTAGCAACAATCAAAACATCAGTGTGTTATCAATGTTCTTGTACTACAGACAAAATACAGCATTGTACCAGCTACTAGGAAAATTACTCAGAAAATTAACTCCATTCCAAACGAAAACATCTCTAGGTATAAGTTCAGGGCTATTGGCCTAAGGCTTCATCTAATCCAGCTACTCATGCTGAGCCAGTAAAGCTAGGCAAACAACATCCTAAATCACTGAGTGTTTTACCTCTATGTAACTCATTCTACTTAAAACTTTTTTGTGCTAAACAACTGTCTCTTGACAGCCGTGTGGTATGGAATCTCCCTCTGGTCTGTTGGGGTCACCTATCCCAGCTGTGTTGCTTCACAATTCCTTGTGCACCCCCACTCGGCTCACTGGTGGGGGTGTGGCACAAGAAGCAGAAAAGGCCTTGGCTCTGTGTAAGCACTGCTCAGCAATAACAAAAACATCTCAGTATTGTCAACCCCGTGTTCAGCACGAATCCAAAACATGGCACCATGCTAGCTACTGTGAAGAAAATTGACTCTACCCCGGTCCAAACCAGCACAGTACACAGAAGTTTTTGTTTTGATTAACAGTCAAGGTGTTCAGTCCTGTTTTCTGTGGTGATATATTGTTTTGTGATGGCATTGCTTTCGTGAGTGCAAAGGAATCACAGCTTAATTTTTCCCCTTTTTTAATATTAGTTTTAGGGAAACCTATTCTAGTACACTCTAGTGTACCAGCATCCCTACAAGTGTTATTCAAATAAGAGAGCTATGGAAAAATTATGTTTGTATCATTCCTGTCTTTGTCACTGTCTTTCGTATTTCTTACTGTATAAATAAGAAAGTAACAATTGGTAAAATAAAGTGATAAAATAATTATCTGCTCTTTGTTCATTTTCTCTGATGCTTTATTTGTATTTTCCTCTGTTCATGTGCAGTTTTCATTCTTCTCTTCTTAGGCAAAATGTTTTCGGAATAGGCAAGAACTTTTATTGTACAGTATTTGTATTTGGGGCATATTTATTATGAAATCCAGGTAACTGCTGTAGCTTTTGCTCAAACTCTTATTTTGGACTGAGATGTTTCTTCGTGTTACTCTGTTCTCACTGGTTTACTTCTTGATATTATTTCCTGAATTTTATGCTAATGTGTTGGTTTATCTGGTTCTACTGTGATCTATCCAGTAGTTCCTAAAATCATAATGTTGATACTATAATGTTGGGCAGTGATGTACACTTATGTGGGTTTAGACATCTGACTCTCAAACCAGTAAATTGAAAGGGAGGAATTCCTCAGACAAAGGGAAAGAAAATCAAAATCCTTCTGCAGGTCTTGTATTTTTTCCATGACTGACAGAAAAGCACACTCTGATTATTGTCTAACTGTTTAATATGTTTAATGTCTATTTTTAGCATTTGGCTAACTGCAGGGGAAGTTTAGGTTCAGAAGAAGTTAGAAGATCTGCCCTGATGTTGGTAATGGGTGCCTTGGAAAGCAATAATCCACTTCTAAGATGTGCTGCTGCAGAGTGTTTGGCCAGGTTAGCACAAGTGGTTTCCGACAGTGCCTTCACTGCTGGATTAGCGCAAGTCAGTTTTGAAAAGTAAGTTCAAAATAATTGTGTTCAAATATCAAATCAAGATAGTGCTTGAGTTTGTAAAAATGTTTGTAAAATCTACCTGACACCTATTATGATAATTTTTAAAAGCTGGTTTCCTTCATGAATTTGGCGTCACTTCAGAAATTAACAGGAAAAAGCACTGCCTGAGTTCTGTGTGTATGTTCTGCATTTCTTAGTGTAAGGCTACCTAAGTAAGCGTGTAGACTTTCAAATGAATTAGATCAGCTGCTGTTCTAGCAACATCATTTAAGTGTATCTAAAATATTTTTGGTGCTTTCTTCATATAAGAGACAATGTATGAACTTAGAATTTTGGAAATATAATAGTGTCTAATAAAATTTTTTGCTGATTATATACCAGAAATTTCATTTGTAGATGTGCTTATTACATAGTAAGAGTCTTGGTGTTTAAACTAACAGTTTTCTCTCAATTAATAGGCTAAAATCTGCTAGGGATGTGGTATCAAGAACAGGTCATTCTTTGGCTCTGGGATGTCTGTATAGGTACCTAGGAGGAATAGGTTCTACTCAGCACCTGAATGCATGTGTTGGAATCCTTTATACTTTGTCTCAAGACAGTACTTCTCCTGATGTACAGGTACTTGTAACTTATATTAAAACGTTATGTTACAAATTAACTGAACTATGTTCTGGAGTTTAGGTTCTTTTTCTTGTAAGAATAACACTTCACAACCTCGTAGGCATACCTCACAGGTAATGGCTGTAGCAGTGAAGGCAGTGTAGAAAACAGTCCGTGCTCAAAATCCACCTTCAACAACTTCCATAGCAAGAACTATGATGAGGTGTGGGAGCTTCTTATTCAGTGATCTGCGAGACTGATAAGGCTCACTTCAAAAACAGTATCTGATGTTTTAGGGATTGATTCATTTCACATTCATCTATATCTTAACTTTGACTAGATAGTGTCCAGGATTTTTTGTTTGTGAGAGTTTTTTGGGGGGTTTTTTGTGTCAGTTTTTGTCTCTTTTACAGTGTTTATTTACCTCACAGCATTTTTTGTTGAAGGGTCATATAGTAAATAAAAGGGATTTGTAGCCTGAATGCTGTAGAACTTGGTGAATATACATCCTTGAGTAAGGCAAGAAATTTTGAAGACTAATTAATGTTATTTCTCTGTGGCTAAAACTGCTATCTGTCGGAATAGCTTTAAGAGACATTGAGTTTATTTAATGTATTTGTCTAAATATCAGTTAAAGAATTTTTAAAGCTTTTTCCACGGTATCTTTGCACAAAGAAGAACTGTTTGTTGACATGAAACAGATGTGGTTATTGGTGCAGTGTAACTGTGACTACAACAATAGGTAATTTCAGCAACTCTAGTATTTTTTCACAATTTTGTTCTTGCTCAAGGAACTGTAAGAAATTCCAAAAATAATAGAATACAATTAAGGAATAATAATCACTGTTAAACTCATTTACTGTTACATTCAATTTTTTGTTTATTAACAATGACAAATTTAAAATGGTTGTTTCATTGCACAACATACAGTTCCTCATAAAATATTCAGAATGGCTTATTCAAAAGCAGATTTGTAAAGTTTTTTTGTATAACTTCTCTGTTTGCTCCTTTGGAACCTAAAAGTGCAACTTGTATTACACTTCATTGCTGAATTTCACTTTTAACTGTCAAATTTTTGAAAGGTCTCGTGTGTCATATGGATGTTACATGACTGCTTCTCTCATTTTACAGGCGTGGGCACTACACTCTCTGTCACTAGTAGTAGATTTGGCTGGCCCCTTGTATCATGTGCATATGGAACCTACCTTATCTCTTGTCCTCATGTTGTTGTTGAGTGTGCCTCCTGCTTACGCTGAAGTTCATCAAAGTCTTGGTCGCTGTTTAAATACACTTATTACCACTCTGGGCCCTGAGTTGCAAGGTATATAACATACAAAAGTGTCTACTTTGTTTGCTGTAGCAACCAAATTGCTAAACATTGTTTGAATGTGTGTGATTGCAACTGTAACAAGCAAGCAGATGCTAAGTTTCTTTGTGTAGTTGTAAGACAGTATTTCATAGGCCATGACTTTATGCAATCAAGATGACATGACTGCTAGTTTTCCAAAAGTAGTGTCTCTTGGCATCATTTCCTTCGTTTGAACTGGTTCTCCAAGCCTTGCCTTGGGCTGAAATTTCTTATATGGATTTTACATTTTACAGTTCTTACATTCTTGCATCTTGTAATTCTAGCATGAGAACAGAAGGTGTTCGTATTTCAAGAGTTAGGAGCCCATCTATGTCTTAGTTATGATGCAGACATGTAAAATTTGCATCTAAATCATCAGACAGCAATGTGATCACTACTCGTTGATATCCAAGTATAATACAGGTACAAGAATCATCCTTTAGGAGGATGAACATTATGGCTGGCTTGGGAAAAAGACAGGTTATCATGTTTATAAAAAATAAATATGTTTTAAAACCAAACAAAAAAGTACATTACCTTCTTTATTCTCAATATAGGCAGCAGTACAACAGTGTCAGCCTTAAGAACTTCCTGCCTTCTGGGCTGTGCAGTGATGCAGGATAATCCTGACTGCCTTGTTCAAGCTCAAGCCATCTCTTGCCTTCAGCAGCTTCACATGTTTGCTCCTCGACATGTCAACTTGTCTAACCTTGTAAGCTGCCTCTGTGTGAGTATATATTTACTAGTTTATATCCTTGTATTTTAAATTTGTTCATATTTTTCATAAACGCTTAAAAAATGCAGATGTTTCTTTAAGCAGAGAAACTGATCATTGTGTAGGGGTGAGGTGTTTCATGTTCTCCTAGAGGCAAGTATTCTATATGTCTTCATTTTTTCCCTCAGTTTCTGCTTCCCCTTTACAAGATGAGCACATTCTGTAGAAATCCTGGCCTCCTGAACTGCTTGCAAGTGCAATCTGCTGTTCTCATTAAGACCAGTTGTCTGGCAGGATATACCATTCAATACAACTTTTTGCTGGATTTTTACCAGCTGTTTTATGTTGGACAGTTTTTTCCCTGTGCTGCTTTTTATGCTTTGGTTGAAAGATTGATTTTTAAAAAATTGTGTATAATTACTGGGAATTGTTTTGTTTCATTCTGTTTTTCCATGATGCTGAAAAATTGTAGATTTCTCTGTTTTGTAATTTCTGTAGCACTAATGCTTCAGTGTACTGACATCTTGGCAATCTCTATAAAAATTTCTAACACTTACATAAGTAATAGTCAAATCAGGTCTTTGGAAAAAATAAACAAGACTTTTTCAGCCCTTTTTGACAAAGAGGTGGCAGAGTTTATTTGCTGGGTGGGATTCTGGGTTTTTTTGTTTTTTTCTTTTCACACAGTATCTCTCTGTCTTTGAATACCTGCTGTTCTGAAGTACTTAGTTCTATTAAAAAAAAAACCTACCAAAAGTAGTTTTCTGGTAGCTATTAGCCTTGGTGGATTTGGGGGGCTAGCCAGGGGGTGTTGGTTGGAGGGTTTTGTGGGTTTTTTTTTTTAATAAGACCATCTTGTCTCGCTGTCAATCAGAGAGACAGAAAAACCCAGAGAGAGTAAGGTGTGGTGGGGTTTTTTTTAATCACATCTGTTTCAACACAGCTCTTATTCACATCTGCCATTGGGTAGCACTTGTGTATTCATACTAAATGTATATTAATTTTGTTTAAGGTTTAGATTCCTTACATTTTCTTTATTTAGTTGGACTAGAAACATGATTGTGGGAGCTAGGAAAAATTGAAGGTTTTTCTGCCCCACGCTGGAATACACATGGGTATGCTAGTTACAGAAGAGCTGGAACTAATCTGAAGTGTTCTTTGTTTTAACATACGCTAACAATTATTTTCTCTTCTCTGGGTAAAACATAGCTCTTCCTGCACTGATAAAATCACAACAAACCATGTCAGTCAGTCTCTTGCTTGGAGGACATGGTAGCATTCAGGAGCATTTCTGAGCCCATGTACAATCTGCTTCTCTCTCTAATACCAAGTACCTCCTAATAAAGACGATGTCATGACAAAGTTGTCTTGTCTATACAATATTACTGGTTTTTATTGTTTTTACAAGTTGTCCCAAAGTACTTCATACAGCAGTTTATGAACTTCATAATACTAAATTAGTCAATTAAGAAGCAGGGGTCATGGCTTGAGTGTGTGCATTCATGCACCTGTGTGTTCCCCTCTATCCCAGAAACTATTGTGGGCTTCCTGGGAGAGGAGTCCACCGAAGTCAGTGGCCTTACATGGGTGACGTTTTCTCATTCTCATGATCTTGTACAACTAGGGCCGATGTTGCTGGCACTGACAATTCAGTAAATGTCAATATGTCTCTGAAGAGTGTCATAAACAAGGTTCAACTGTGTGCTTTGCAGGTCTGTGAGAAGATAATTGTGCAAGCAAAAATCTGCATTTATGAAACTTGACATCGATCTGTATAGTTTCCACCCACTAAATCACCATGTCATTAGGGAAGCAGAATAAGTTATTGGATCTGAAATCTACACTTCATTGTGCTGTTTACTTGCAAGGTGACCCTCAGCTAGTTATTCTTCATGAGTTTAAATGTCTGCAACTTGGAGAACAAGGTGTAACAATCCTCCTTTGCTTTGCGTTTTGAAGTCTTAAGGGGAAGTAGCATGCAAAAGCTAGGCCCTAGATCCTGTGGATATTTACCATTGCACTCTTTATTTAGGGAAGAAAAACAGGAGAGACAAAGAATCTGTGGTCAGATGAGTGATCTTTTTCCCCTTCATCCATAGAAACATGAATTTTCACTCATAAAATCCTGAAAACAAATGTGCAAACAATTTTTTTTTTTTTACTTTTTTTAGTAGCGTTTGAACCAACTCCTCTCTCTGCCCCCTTTCCCCAAGGATTCTGTAAAATGTCTGTGCCTTCAGACTTGCCTTTTAGAAATTCTCATTCTCCCTGCCATTCCTCCCCACTTTCCTCTTCACCTCCTCTCTTACCTCCCTCCCCTCTCTCATAACCCTCCCTCTCCTCTCTCTCCTCCCTCTCGTCCATCTTAATTTCTTTTTTCCCTCATTAGGCATGCTAGCAGAATTTCTTGTGCAGGCAGCTACAAGCTGCCTCCGCCACTTGTCTTCCCAGCCCCTACAGCATGGGATGGCTCAGGTCTCCACTGTATTTAAACAGTTCAGGTTGTAACTTTGCTAGCACTAATAAAACATGTCTTAGGCAATGGACACTCTGCTTCACTGGCTTATGTTTTGTGGTTTGTTTTGTTTTTTTATATCGTGTACATGTGCTTGTCATTATCTAGCTTCTGTTCGTCAGCTTGTGAGGGTGTTCCCTGTTTGTCAATTGGATCTTTCACGGGGCTTCTAACAGTAATGCATACTTATCCTGCTATGTGAATTCTTGGCTCCAGCAGAATACGAATCGTATGCTTTTAATCATGTCTAAAATTAGCTCTAAAACTAACTTAGGTGAGCACAGACTTCTAAAGAGCTTATCTGTGTAAGCTTATGATGTAGTATTCCTCAACACAGTGAATGCCAGTTTTCATCTCTGAGATATAAAAGATATTTTGAAACACAATAAAGTATAAAATGTTAGTAACTATGCTGTCCTGTTTTTTGGTACTGTTTAAGTATTACTTTTAGGGGCAGTTGGATTGGAATTTCAGTGTGTTCAACATGAAAAATAAGAGAAATGAAATAAGCAAATTAGGCTTTTGGTATGTTTGAGATAAGATTCTGAATTGTATTATATGCTGAATTTACATGTTACGGTCTCCATGTGTGGTTGCTATCACTGTGATACCTATTTTGGTTTTGTCATGACTGGTTGTCGTTTGTTTTTGTGCAGGAAATCTTGTTGGATAATTCTGTGTTGGTAGGTCCCTGTGCCTTGTTAATCCTAAACTTTTGCAGTTTGCAGTGGTGTTTTTATTTCATCTTTTATCTTCCTTTTTAACCATTTTAATGTAATTTCTTTTAGCATGTCAAGTGGTATTTTATTGTCATCCTAACCAGAGCCTTCCTAACTTTGTGCAGATGGCAGGAATACATTTCATTTATGTGCTTAGTGAGGGATAATTTTTTTTTAATGTGTTAAGTACAGAAAGGGAACTGTTTGTACATTTAAGTTTTAGTGTGATGCTTGCATTTTGTGTCTTTTATTTAGTCCTGTCCCCTGCTTAGAATGTGGGAGAATGAGAGAGATGAAAAATGTGCATCTTGCGTTATTTCAGTAGCCTCAATTGGGCCCTCTGATTTTCCCTCTTAAAAATGAGCACGCAATTTATGCATGTCCAACTTGAAGTAGAATGTGTAGCCTGCTTGCATAAATGTTGTATTAAAAGTCTCACTTGTTTTTGAAGTTGCAGTTAAAATACCTTGCAGACATACCTATTGAGTCAGATTTCTTTCCTTGTAGAAGAATTATGCAGAGAGTGTATCTTTTTGTGTATTAATTATGTAATTCGGAGTATTGTAGATTCACATGCATGCGTAGAAATTCCGAAGAGGAAGCTTAGTTTTGTTAATCTAACAAAGCTGAAATTCTGTATTGCTTATTCTTTTTGTCCTTAAGTTGCTTTCTTTAAGCATATGTTAAGTAATATATATTAGTCATTTTGACTAACATATATTGGCCTGTTACTGACAAATGAGGAGCACGGCCTAACGCAAGGTTTTCCTGCATCAGACACTCAGCTCTATTTTAAGGATGGTAACAGCTAAGGGTACACGAACAATTTTTTTTATGATAACCTAAGCTTAATTTAGAAGAAGATGCATAAATATTGGTGTAGCCATCTTGCTGACCACGCAGCTAGTTTATCGCATCTTTAGGATTCCCTTCAGGATTGTCTTAAAATTGAAAGATGCAAATGAAAAACAGAAAGCTGCATTCTAACAAGAAACCCTCGAGGCTATGTCATGGGTTTTTAAAGTGTTTTTCCTTGTTCCGGTAATACTGAATCTATGATCATGTATTTTCCAGTTAAATAACCCACACACTGGCCTGTTGGTGTTAAAATATGATGGTGCTATGAGCTTTTTTGCTAGAGACTGCTCAGGAGAGTTGACCTGTCTCTGTGTCATACATTCACCAGTAACTCTCACCCTTTCTCTCACCTTCTCTAAAATATAATTTAATGTAACTGAGTATTTTTTTTGGTTTTTTTTTCAATGAAACTGCAGGAGTGTTCTCTTTGCCCTTTCTTATAAACTTCCTTTCATGCATGGAGTTCTGTTTTGCTAAAGCCTGATTGACTCTCTCACCCTTGGTTTCACTGACATTTCTCTAGTTACATCTGATGGTGACTTGTATTGAGTTTTCAAGCCCTTTGTATGCATATACCCAGTAGTCAAAGAGTTAGTTGTTCATTGAGACCACTGTTCATCTGGTGTTGAAGTTAATGGGGACAGTCTTTGTACAATATTGGTTGAGAGGTGAATTCAGCCCCAAACCAATATTGTAAGTTGTCTTTGGAGAGAAAATGCTAAAAGTACTGATATGTTTTGTAAAACTGATTACAGGACTTGCAAAACCTTTCGTTTGGGGGTTAAAAAAAAAGAAAAGCTGAGCAAAAAGAGCATCAATTACATGTTTACTGACTTAACAGATTTGCCATAGCTGCAATTGTTCTGAAAATACCAGCCTTACTGAGGTATTGCCACAGAGGTTTGTTAGCCATCTTACTGTATCTTCTTGCATGTTTCAGATGAATCTCTGTAGCTCATACTTATTACTGAGACGTGCAGTGGTAGCTTGCTTACGTCAGCTTGTGCAAAGAGAAGCTGCTGAAGTATCAGAATATGCTGTTGCACTAGTGAAAGAGAGCAAAGAAGATTTTACTCCAGGTAGTGTATTGAAGTTTTGAGATCCAAGAGCTTGACATATTGATCGTGAATTTTAAACACACTTTGCCATGGGTATGAAAACTTTGCTATGCTCTTGAAATCTTAAGCTCAAAATGTTTTCTACCTCAGTTGTCTATATAGTACCAAATTATGATAAAATGAGGAAATGCAGGGGGAGTTCCAGAGAAATGTAAGCCTATCTAGCCAGTAGCTCTTGTATTAACTTTTTGCTAAAAGGCCTGAGAGTGATCAGTAGTTCATCTTCATGTGCTTTTCTGTGAATGAGTGGTGTTAGAAAATTATTTCACTTCGGCTTTTAATTCAAGCTCATTTGGAAATTTTCAGAAAAGATAGACTATAGCCGTTTTTAAAAACTGCTGATATTTAAAATTTTTAATATTGGTCCAATAAAATCAGTCATAATAATTTAACAAATTATTTCCATGTGTCTGGTTTTGGGCTTTTTTGGAGAATAGTTTTAACTTCCATTTCAAGTTAAAACATTGTTTTAGAATTATCTTATTAAGTAAGATAAGTGAAATAATTTTTTTCAAGAGCTAGCTGCTGTAGTGATGGTAGAGCTGTGAAATTCAAAGTAGAATTCTTCTTATTTTTTGCTGGGGTAACTTTCTTCTTGTTGTTACTATGTTTTTGTAAAAGCTCAAAGTTTGTTTTGTATTCATAAGTTAGTTATAGTGTTAAAGTGAAAAATAAAATTGTTTCAAAAATATTTCAGGTCTAGTAAGTACTTGTTTCACAAGATGCCCTGTGTGCAACCTTCAGTGGGGTTTCTGTTGTCATTACTGCAGTTTTGTGATGTACAGTACTCAGCTCACAGACTTTGTTCTTCACAGATGTGAACATCAGAGAAATAGGCCTGGAGGGGGCATTGCTAGGCTTACTGGACAAAGAATTGGATCCAAGATTGCGCCAAGATATCAAAGAGACTCTGACTCATATGCTTACTTCAATGGCAGTTGGGAAACTCTCTTTTTGGCTGAAGCTTTGTAAAGATGTTCTTGCTGCCTCTGCTGGTAAGTCATAATACACTGTAGTTGAGAACACAATCAAAATAAGGCCTGCAGCAGTACACTATGTCACTGAGGGAAAGTGTTCATGTTTCTTGAATGTTTGCCATTTATGAAGTGTATAATCGTCATTAATATTGAAAGATTGGATCCTTTAACTTAGTTCCTTCAGAGGAATATGCCTTTCTCCCTTCTGATTGCCTTTTCCCCATTGAACGAGTTCTTGTAAGCATCTTAGGATGTGTTGCTTGTTCATATTCTTGTTGTTTTATACTCCTAATGTTAACTTATTTCAATATCAGAAATGGAAGTGCAGAAAGGTTTGCCCGTGTGAGTTCTGTGCAGTTACCTGCAAGAAAAATATTCTGATCAGTTCTTCTATTAGTAATAGGAATGATGCAAACCTATTATATCATAATGAAACTCTTGAGCAGACAAAATTATTACTGTGCTGAATATTGGCAGGGATAAAGGAAATTCTTTTACCTACAGTGCAGGAGAAAAACTTATTGAATTTAGATTTTTTGATTTGGAACAGTACTAGCTTCTGATGCATCACACTTATTTTAAAAGAGGTTTTTTTCTATTGCTTCTTTCACTGCAGTTCTTTATTTACTTTCATGGTATTGATCTTGTCTTCCAGCAAGTAATATCAACCAAATGTAGACAGTTTTGTTATATTTTAATTCTAGCATTTACTTTAAGATACCAAGATTGAAGGGAGTCCCTCTGAATTTGACACTAGAGATAGACTTTGAAGAGAGTTTTTTCTGTAGTTTTCCGTTACAGTAAGGAAGAATAATATGTTTGTTTTTTTCCCCCTCTGTGTCCTAAATACAGATTTCAATACAGTAGCATCAATAGACACCACTCAAGAAGAGGAAACAGCCAAAGGGGATGATGTATCTGTATTAACATCTGACAATGATGACAGGTTCCATCCTTTCCGAAATCCACGATGGTCTACCAGAGTTTTTGCTGCAGAGTGTGTTTGTAAAATTATAAGCCAGTGTGAAAATGCAGGCAGTGCGCATTTTGACATAACTTTGGCTCAGGAAAGAAAACAACGTGATTCAAGAGGTATGTGTCAAGCACTGGAAAAATTCAATAGAATGCAAAGTATGCTTAAAATAAGTATTAGTTCTCTGCATCTTAATGAAATTCATCATAAATTTGCTGTTTGTAATCAGTGAAGCCTTTAATTACTCTGGAAGCCTATATTCATTAAGGTGTAGAGCAGTTTCTATTTGCTGGAAGAATGGCATCTTACTGCAGCATTTACACTCAGCTTCCTGGTTATAGCACCATGGCATATGCGTAGGAAGGCATTGTTTCTGTATAAGCGCTGGCAGTCACAAGTGATAGCGGGCACCAGCCTACAACATTGCAGTTTGGTATCTGGGACTATGACTTAAAAAAAAGCCACTTTTTTCCTTTCCATAATTTGCATAATCACCAGTAGAAATACAGTGCCATTTTTCAGTACCTACCAGTTTATCTGGAGGTGTTTTCCTCAATACTCTTTTTTAGAAAATCTGTCTCATACATGAAGATACTTAAACTTCCTTCTAAGTGCTTTTTTTTTTCACATTTAAATGGAAAACAGGCTAGATCAGCTACCATAAAGTAGCCAAGTAAAATTGATATATGTTTAAGCTGCCTGAAGTGGATCCTTGATATGGGTTAGGGTAAAATGTAAAATACACATTTTGAAAACGTTTGAAACAGTCTTATAAAACACATTATGTCTAAATTTAAATTTAATAAAACTATTTTCTTTTTTTAATTTCTGTTTTCAGATGACTTTTTGGTATTGCATTTAGCTGACTTGGTCCGTATGGCTTTCATGGCTGCCACAGATCACAGTGATCAACTTCGTCTTTCTGGGCTTCAAACGTTGCAAATTGTTGTTAGGAAGTTTGCAGCTGTTCCGGAACCAGAGTTTCCAGGTCATGTAATCCTGGAGCAATATCAAGCCAATGTAAGCACAATTGCTAGTAACTTAGAAAAGTTGGGAGTTACAGTCAATTACTAAAAGAAATTTGCATTTGCAGTGTGTGGGTGCAGGGCTGGGTTTCAGTTACTTTGTTACTGAAATAATGTTCATTTCTTCAGACTTAACGTCCTTAGAAATCATCTTTTCAGTTGGCATATGGTTTTTTAGCTCCAAAGTTTTTCAAGTTTCGTTGTTTTCCCCTCTTGAATACAACAAAACCAAAATAGATCATTGGTGGGGTTTTTTTGGAAAGTATTGCTTTCAGAGTGCGAGAGTATTGCAAGAAATATTAGGAATAACTATAATTTTAAACTCTGCTTAGAAATAAGTAGCCTTTGCACAGCAGCCATCACATTTAGAGATCTTGGCCAATAAATAAGCTAGAGGAGGTAGAAGTGTGGATTGTACTCATAAGGTTCATTTGAGTTAGGTCCTGGTTTAGATCTAGAGAAAAGATGTCCTAGTCATTTTGCGTTCCAGACCAAACTTGCTTTAAATTATGACAGACAGCTGTGTCAAGCCTCATATAGCTTCAATTTCTAGCAGGCACTGAATAGGCCAGATCTCTTTCTCTCATAGAATTGGAGAGATCCTAACACTGAAGACATCCTAACCTGCTTTGATCTTGCTTTTGCCATTATAATTCTATTTTATTGGCACTCCTTTGTGGGAAAGAAGTGCTATGGTCTAGTCTGAAGCTATCAAGGGAAAAAAATAAACCATCTGTCCTTGCTGTCTAAAACCATCAAGCACACCACAAGTAAAGCTAATAATTTTCCTTTTAAGCTTCAGTACCTTTAAAGTGTTTCTGCTAATACTGTGCACAGATCTCATCAACTGTTTCATGTAAGTTTAAGAGATGTGAAACTGTTAAAAATCAAATCTATACTAATTTTTTTCCTTAAGAATATCATAATAATCCAGAAAAAGATGGATATAAATTTTCTGGACTAAAGTAATGACTTCCTAAAATCTTGTTCAGAAGTTCCATAAATAGAATCTCAGCTTTAGAGGGTCTTAAGAAATTGTAAATAATTGCCATTAAAAAAATCCTTTTCACTTATTTTCACAAACTTTTATTGTAGTACTTGCTCTTTGTGATGAAAGTGTAGTACATCAAACTTAAATCTGAGTTTTCAAATACATGCTAAAGCAGCTAGGGAATCTTTTATTAGCCTTTAATGAAATTGTTTTCAACAGTGAGAGTGTAGGTAAAACCTCTGCAACCCAGTAACTTTGTGTTTGTGTATTCTTTATTAGGTAAATGGGGTTTGTGCTCTCCCTTTTTTTCACTTTCTGAAGTTGACCGGCTTCAGTTGTTTGTTTTCTTAAATCTGTATTCTTTCTGAGTAAGGAAATGTCACTCAGTAGGTGTCTTGCAAGTCTTTTGTGGTTCAGAACATTGCTTTTTCTTTTGTGGGCTCCTCATGAAGTCAAGCATTCAGGAAGGAAGACATTTCTGTTTCTGTTTTAGACTGTGCAAAAAGTAGAATCAACTCTGAAGACCCCTCTCAAAGAGAATGATGTCTTCAGTGTAAGCAAAACAATGAGAGTATGATTGAAACTGTTTCTTTGCTCTTTAATCTTACTGAAACAGTCTGAAAAAATGACAAAGGAACTATGCTTTACAAAGGAAAACTGTAACAAAGTCTGATTATGAAAAATAAGTTTTTTGTCTATTGTTCACCATGTATTAAATGTTGTATAACTTCTCTATAGGTTGGAGCAGCACTTAGGCCTGCCTTTGCTCCTGAAACTCCTCCTGATGTCACAGCAAAAGCATGTCAGGCAAGTGTTGAAAGTCAGAAGTCTCTTAGGTAATAGACCCTCTGAAATACCTTTTTTTTTGCTTGATATGCAACACAAGAAAAAGGAAATAAATCCTCTAACTTCAAATCCTCCATGCACAAAAAATAATGTCACCTATGTTACCTCTATATTGTGGCAACTCAAGGATTTTTGTCACTTTAAAGTCTTTTGAGAAATTTTGTAGCAGTTGATATTTTGGCTGTTATTGGTGGCACCCCACTAATGTTTTGTTTTTCACTACTTAAGTTTATTAAACTGTGACGTCATTTAACATTTGTTATTGTCTGAGAGGGACTGTAGCTCAGTAGAAAATAAATCTGGTTTTCATAATTTTACAGGTGGGAAAAAGAGTATCTAGTGGTGTTTTTTTCTTGTTCCTCATTGTTTCTGTTTCACAACACTAGGTATGCAGTGCCTGGATAGCAAGTGGTGTAGTAAGTGATCTTAATGACCTTCGAAGGGTTCACCAGTTGCTTGTGTCCTCTTTGCTCAAAGTGCAAGCTGGAAAAGAAGCACAAAATCAACAATATAATGAAAGTACCTCAACAATGGAAGTACTAGCTGTCCTTAAGGCTTGGGCAGAGGTTAGTATAACAGCTCTGCAATGTTAGTCTTGATATCTGGTAGGTGAGTTAGAACCTTTCAGACAGAATTTTCAGGAATTTCTGACATGCTTCTTTTAATAGAAGGTGCTGACCTGTTGCTTTGCTTTGCTGCCTCTAAAAGTACATGAACTTTGTAAACTTGACAAAAGCACTGCTAATTAAACTGGTTTTATTATACAATGCATTACGAATAATCTCATACTTAAAAATATTAATTCCTTAATATATTCTAATAATTCATTTAAAAATGTACGTTATAAATGGTTATGGTGATGGTCCACTCAATGTACCGTTTTAAATAGGTGTCATTTTTCTCATTCTCTATTGGCATTTCATATCTTGGAAATAGATCTTTTAAATTAATATTGTCAGTTCAGGGCTGCTTTAATTAAAGTCAGGTCATGTGAATACCTGTTTTAATATGTGTAAAGGCAAGGTTATATATTTAAAAGTCAAAAATGTGAACAATGTACACCACCTCCAAGAGATGAGTATTAGAAAGTAGTGATGAAGGCCTTGGATGATGATGGTTGATAACCAGCTAGATATGAACATGTTCTGAAGGTAGATGATATTTCAGTGTATAACCAGGAAAGTACTTTGGAGGAGAAAGTAGGCAATGGACAGTTTTTATGTGAACATTTGTAGAAAAATATACCAATGTTTCGTGTGCATATTTGAGAATGGATATTGACAAAATAGGAAAGCCATTGGAGACAAGCTAGCAGGCAGGAATAAAAGTCTTGAAGACATACTTAACATTGAGAGGTTTAACTAGATTGGTCTATTTAATCTTTCCAGGAAAAGATGAAGTACTGTGATCAATTTAAAATCATTTCACAAAGAAAAGGTTTTTAAAAGCGTATAACAACCTTTCTCTGGTCAGAAGCCAGGACAAAATTCAGACTAGACGTGAGGCTCAGCTATCAGAAGTGAAGATCTATAGATTGTTCCAGCCTGTAATTAAGATCACTAGAATTCTTCAAAGCAAAGTAGAGCTTCCTATAAGCTTTTGTGACCTGTAATTTACAAATATTTCACTTAAACCCTAGGCAGTTCCTTCTCCGTTAGAGTCTTACCTATTTCTTGTTTACAGAAATTGAAGGAATTCCCTCATCCTGTTGCTGCAGGGAGGTGTGAGACAAGGGCTTGGTGTGTGTTTAGTTGCTGGTGTGGGACAACCCACTACACCTAACAAACATGAAAAAGACACAGAAATCATAATTGCAGGAGTCTAGTACTCAACAAAGCAGACTTGAGATTCATTGGATCTAAATGCATCCTTTATAATTGAGAAGAGCTTCCCTCCGGGGGCATTTTGGAGTGAGTATAGAGGGCTGTTTGTCTGAAACATTCTCAATTCTATCTTTTTGATAACCAGAGAGGTATCTAGGGAAATTACCATTTAAATTTACCTACAGATGGTAACACCCAAAGTTTGCAAAGTATGCAAGAACTGTACTCCTAATTCTTTACTGCTATCACGAAGTAACACATCATTTTGAGAAGTCAGTTTCAAGTGCCATATAGCATTTCAGTTAAAAAAAGATTTAGGAATGGATTAACTGTTGTTTCAGAATCATTATTATAGTGATATATAATGATATATATAATGAGATGTATGTATATACATAATGATATATGATCATTATATTATATGATAATTCTTCAGTCTTGTAGCTATAACAGAGTTTGATGTTTGGAAGCAGAAAGTGGACAAATAATATATTAATTTTTAAGAGCAGGGAACTTAATTGCAGGTAGCAATTTTAGTAGTTTTCCCTTTTTGGGGATTCTTGCATCATGATTAGCTGGGGAGTGGCTTCAGCATGTTTAGAGAATAAGTGCTTTTTCACCCATGTCTGCTGGACTTGAAGCAGAAATAGATTCTAGGAAGCCTCATGCCTGCTCAAGAGGCAGTGCTGCTCGTGATCACGGTAGTTTTCCAGGTGTTAATATTTGTAACTCTATCCAAATATATCAACAGGTTTACATAGTTGCGGTTGAAAAGCAGAAAAATCAAAGTGATACACACAAGCACTATTTAAAACTTGCAAACTCCTCAGAAGAGAGCTACAGAGATGTAACGTTTTCAGCCAGTGGACTTCTGGACTTGGTACAGGCAGATCTTGGAACACTGAGCAAGCTCTGGCTTGCTGCACTTCAGGATTTTGCTCTCTTAACTTTACCTCCAGAATATGCATCTCAACTACCCGCTGAAGGTAAAAAGGCAAATGAGTTGTATTTTCATAAGTCCCTTGTAAGCAAACTGACTTGTGTTAAGATCATAGTATGATGAAATAGTATAGAGAATAATCCTACTTATGGACCTATTTAAAGATTAGGACTGCTTTTGAGAGCAGGTTTCATGGATGTGAAGAGTGGTTTGGTATTCTTATTTGTTGGCTAATTTTATGGTTGAAAGAAGAAATAGGTAATCTGTTGGATTCTGTCCAAATAAATCTAAATGAAGTGCCCTCATTGGTCTGAATTTTAGCACTGAACATTAAAAAAAAAGTCATATACAAAACACAATCCCGTTTTAAGAATGAGAAAATACAGTTGTTGAAAATAAATGACAGCCTTACAACTAATTTCTTTTCTTGTAGGTGGTACATTTTATACAGCAGAGACAATTGAAAATGCCAGACCTCATTACTACAACTCCTGGGCACTGATACTTTATGCTACAGCATTATGGCTTACTAGCACAGGTTTCATTGTTGTTGATCCAGATGAAGGAGTTACAAATCTCTCCAGACCTGTTACCCCAACCACCATGTGTCAAGATTCTTCCACCAGGCCCTTGATGAAATCTCCCGAGGATGTGAATACTGACAGATTTCATCTTATCTTGGGTTAGTGAGTGAGTGCATAATCTGCCTAGATGCTGGAACTCAGGATGTAATTCTTACTAGAAAAAACTGTTAGCAAGTAGATATTTAATTATTAAAATTTAACTTCATCATTGAATATTGCATCTTTAAGAAAAACATGCAGTCGGAAGAGTTTTAAGTCATAGTGAGAAAATTGTGAGGCGTTTTCCCAAATATGGTACAAAAAACACTGTGAGCTAAACAAGCCCTAAACAAATGCTTATTGCTCTGCTCATCAACGTGCAAGTCCAAGGGTGGATTTTACGGTGTTTGTATCAGTACAGTTACAGAGTGTATGAATTAGTTTCACTGAGGTACAGTTTTACATCACACAATAGTGTATGGGTTGGAAGGGACTTGTGGAGTCGTCTTGTCCACCTCCTGCTCAAGCAGGGTCACGTAAAGCCAGCTGCCCAGGACCATGTCCTGACAGCTTTTGAATATCTTTGTGGATGGAGACTCAACCTCTCTGGGCAACCTGTGCCAGTGCTCCGTCACCCACGCGGTAAAGAAGTGTTTCCTTGCATTCATGTAAAGCTCTGTTAAGCCTTCACTACTGCAGGAGCTAATCAGGTAGTGAATTGAATTCAGTGCCAGTTCTCTAAATTTAGACAGTTAGGCATTTCTGGTTATATTTTTTTCTTGGTCTCTCTTTTGTATCCTTCTTTTGTAATCCCTTTTTGGAATGAGTTTGTATGACTTTGTTGCATATGTCTTCTTTTTAATCCCAGCCTTTCTGCAGAGAGCCAGCTCACTTTTGAGCTGGCTCCCTTTTGAGCTCTCCATTGCTCCCTCAGTTAAAAGTGGGACCTCTGATACAAAAGCTGCTTATTTTCCCTGCTTCCTCTACTGCTTAGTGCATCAAATTTCACATACTTAACCATGGGCATCTGGTTTGTTTATTCTGTTTTTGAATAAAATAGCATTTTAATTTTCACTCTCTACAGAGAAATGGAAAGAATTTAAAACCACTTTTCTGTTGCACGGATGTTGTTTAGTGGACATTGATTAGTTTCCAAAGTCACCACACATTTGGGAATTACAGCTGTACAACTGTGATGAGAATATGGATTGCCGTTTATATGACTGTTATCTCCAATATTTTGAGGTGTCCTGAAAGCTGAGAAAAAAGATAGGTCTTTTCTGCTCTAGGATTTTCGAGCTTAGGCTTCATGTAATTTACTTACTGCTGGTTATCTAGTTGTGGTAGTTGGTATCTTTAGCATTTTTTTTTAAATGGCGAGATAAATCCTCAGCCTTAGAGTTTGTGAACTACTATTAATTTCACCACTTCCTTCTATTACATGAATCAGAGTGATTAGGCAAATATTCTGCTGTATACTCATTGTGAATTATCATGTTCATTGGGCCTCGTGTTCAGTGTTATTCAGAAATTGCTGGGGTTTTATTTATGTTAGTAGCCAGTTATAACTGGGTCTTACACTGTCTAGAAGCTGAAGTTTCTTTCATTGTTTTGATGGAAATTGAGTTCTTACCCCAAGATGTTAGCAACAGGAGGTGAATTCACTTAAAATGCTAGTTCTGTGGTTGCTCAACCTTCTGTGAGGTTACCTAGTAGTGGAAAAAATCACTTCTTAAAATTCCAAGCGCGCATGGGTTTTTTTCTTCTGATGCTTACAGGAATTAGTGTGGAGTTCCTCTGCTCTCCTCGATCGGACGCAGCAATGGAGAACATTATTTCCTGCTTACATGCCCTGCAGGCACTCTTCGATGTTCCATGGCCAAGGTCTAAAATAGGTGGTGATCAGGTAATGCATAATGACCAAATGCCCCCCAGAATTAAGGCATAGTTTTAGTCTGAGCAGTACCTCCACAATCTCTTCTATTTCCAGGAATCTTCAACATAAAAGTAGTAGGGTAATTGTATGCTTTACCCAAATCCGAAGCTGTAGAGGGAGGAGATAAAAAAGAGCACAGTGTGGAATCTGTAAGGTGAGGGGCAGAGAATTTGAGGACATTTCGTCAGGAAGAAGTAATTAGATGAGAGGATGAGAGCCGGGTAAAGACAAAATTCTGGAAAAGAGAGTTCTCTTATTCTCTCTGTCAAGGCATAGTTGAATTTATTCTGTTGTAAAAATCAAAGTCGATAGAAGAAGACTGGACAAAAGCAGTGATACTAAAAAAAGAAAAAAGGCAAAACCGAAAAAAAGCACTACACAACAGTGATCCTAAAAAGAAGTAGTAATCTGAAATTTCATTTTTTTCCTTTAAATTAAGGTTTATACCATCCTGCGTGCCATGCAATTGTCTAACATAATAGAAGTGATAAAGCCTGTGGACATGGCCAAGTTCTGTGGATTGTAGATGCTCTGTCCAAGGAAATGCATGTAGTGTAGGAGGGATACAATGTAGTGTCCCCACCTTCAGGAGTTAAGAAGCTGTAAGATAAAGATTACTTGGGTTCTTTTCGTTGTGTCCTCTGTCTTAAATTACTATGATAACTGTTTTGTTGGGAGAATTCATTGAGACTGGTGTTACTGGGAGCTAGGAGCTGGATGTTGAAGAAAATGCCAACTCCTATGATTGTATCAATTACATTGTGTTCCTTGGTGAGATCAGTCAGAGTAATACTGCTGGCTGTAACAAGTATTAACAAGTTCCTAAAACTCTTGCGTTAAAATTAAGATATATTAGATGTTTTTCTTACTGTAGGAGTTGGGTGTAGAGCTGCTGAATGTTTTGCATCGACTGATACTGACCAGAGAATCACCTGATATTCAGCTTGCTGCCCTTGAAGTGGTTCGCTTGATTCTTTTTGCAGCTCAGGAACATGTGAAGGAAAAGCGGAGAAGTGCAGAAGGTACAGTACTGTGTGAGATGTTTGAATATCTATTATCAGGGTTAAAGCAATTCTTTCTTGGAAAACTGGATTCCAAGATGCATCTTAATTGAAGTTTTTCACAGTTGGATTCTAATTATAGTTTAAGACAGTCCAGGTTCCTGACATAAGAAATTCAGGTGGAATGATGGATAGTGGGCGGTTTAGGTGTTGAAACTGCACTTTAGGCAGAAAGTGAGGAGAAAAACTGCAGAAACTGCAGCTGAGTGGTGTCAGCGAGGGAGGAATCCTAGTGAAAAGCTGGGGTCAGCTGCAATTGAGCAATGGGCACACTTGGCACACACAGGTGTTACAAGCCAGGTTCCAATAGTTACTCTGATTGTAACTTCCTAACATTCATTTTCTAAAAGGAAAAAATTGGGAGAAGAATCAAAATGTTTGTATCAAGTGACATCATGTTGGCTTGGTGCCTCAGGATGTTGTATGTCGAAGTCTATTGCTCACCCTTTTGCCTTTTGACAATCACTGCATGGTTTGCTTATTCAGATGGATGGATGTTTGCCAGTAGAATTTTTAATACATACCCATGCAGATACATGTGTGTCAAGATTATAATTTCGTGCTGAAACAGTCTTAAGAAGTAAACTTTTGGAAACAAGTCACAGCCTGCAGACTTCTGCCATATTTCTTGTTTTTCTTTTAGTTGATGATGGTGCTGCAGAAAAGGAAACATTACCAGAATTTGGAGAAGGCAAAGACACAGGGGGACTGGTGCCTGGGAAATCATTAGTCTTCGCAACACTGGAGCTGTGTGTTTGTATTCTTGTCAGACAGCTTCCCCAGCTCAACCCTAAATTAACTTGTAGCCCTGCAGTTCAACCTGGAAAACATCTGTTACTATCAGAAGATGGAAGTAGACTGGTAGCAGCAGCATTAGTTATTCTCTCTGATGTTCCTGCAGTCTGCTCTCCTGAAGGTATGCTATTTCATCACAAGAAAAGATTAATGAAAGAGTATTAGGCCCTTCTCTCCATTTGTTATTACCTAATTTTCTTAGCTGGTTAAATCTGGCAGCAAGTTTCGTTGATTTGCTTGTGACAATTTCCTTTTCTTATTATTTTTTTGACTGTCAAATTGCAAAACAAGTTACAAAACTGAAGCAATTAAATTGGTAGTTTCTACCTTCCTCCTACCCTATAGCAGTGCAATTAATAGATTCATCTTGTACTGGGAAGTATGCAACAGCTACATGATTATATTCTACTTGAATTGTCTATTCTGGAATTTATAATGCAGACATAAATTAAATTTGAAAGGGAAGTGTGTGATGTTACCTTTCCATCATTTGAACATTGAGAAACGGCTGTAAGGAGTTAAGGTTGAATTCTCAGATTAGTTGACTTTTACCCATGATTCATTTTGGATTCACTCCAAACTTTAAGATGGTGCCCCACCACCAACGCTCAATATCATATTCATACATATATTCAAACATATTCAAACATATCTTTCAGTACTGTTACCGCCACACGTATAAACCGTTTCTGCCCTACTCCTCTGTTCCCACCTGAAGTATTTTTGTTACACCTTATGCAAATTTTTGGCATTTACCATCCCTGAAAATTTCTTCTTTTTTTTTAAAATTTGTTTTCTGTTAAGTGATTCTTCTATGGGGATTATGATACTCCAAATGGAATAGGTGGCAGCCCTTGCAATCCTTGTAAGGTGATGATTTGCTTTCTCATTTCCATCTGCAGCCCGTTAATTTATCAGTTCGAAGTGAAAGGACATAAACAGCACCACTTAGATCTGAGGACAACTATCTTGTGTATCAAAATAATCTGTGATTTTTTTCTCACTATAGTTGTTTCTGTCTTTAGCTATCCATGTTATTCCACAAACAAACAGCTTGCAGGATCAGAACACAGAGAATGTTTATGCTAGAGAAGTTAAGCATTTAGTTCAGGTGACTAAAAAGAGGATCTTAAGCTTTCTTATACAGTCAGTTGAATAGGGAAGCAGCTCCAAGAGTCAGGTCACATAATCAGAGAGATGGGAATTCCTCTGTGGAATTGCATAATTTTTTCCCCTTTAGCAGGTAACTGAAGTTACAGTCCTGTGACTGCCGTATCTCTTAATTCAGGCACCTGTCGTGATATGTGTGCATAAAAAAATTTGCTATTAAATGATGTTCATGACCTACATTTCCTGCTGAATTCCAACAATAAATTTTCAAAGACTTGGCTATTCAAAAATACATGTCCTCAGCTTCAAAAAATACTTGTGCATAGGTCGGAGACCCTCATTATTCAACAGGCCTCTCATGAACATCAGTGTATTCATTTATCTTAAAAGCATAAGCATTTTGCTGATTAGGTAAAGTGATAAGCATATTACGCCATATGCTTAACTCTCTGCTTTGCTGAGTCATAACTTAGGACAGGAGCAACACATGGTTGCAGGCATGGTAAGCAGGCAGGTTTCTAAATTGCCTCCAATAGATGCAGAATTCTGTATTATTGTTAGATTCCAAGACATAAAAATAAGTGAAACTGCTATGCCACATTATTCCTGTGAATTTTAAAATATTTTTTAGTGGTCTCTCATTATGACTGGTCTACTATCAGATTCTCAGACATGAAAATCTCTTCAGTAGCCTATGGAACAATCTGCTTCTCTGCTTTCCAAGGTCTTCTCTTTTCCAAGCTATTTTTTAGAGGCTTCTATTTTAACTCTAGGGTTTTTTACACATATATTTATTCTGAAGTCCTTATTAGTCTTACTAAATTCTTGACTTCCATGATTTCCTGGAGCAGTGGCGTCTTTAGCTAACCATACATCATGTTGTAACAGTTTCCTCTTGCTAGTTTTGAAATTACCCCCAGTAATTTCCTTCACTGTGTTGTCTTCGCGTGCAAAATATACTTAGATGCTTATACTTTGTTTTCTACTCTTCTTTCTATGTAGTAGTATCTACAAAGAATATACTATGTATCAGTATACATACTAGTATATACTGTATACACTACTACACTTCGTAGACTTCCATGGCTTCTCTTGCATGAGAACCACCTCCTTAGTGGTTCTGGTCTTTCTGTTCTTGCTTTTCTCTGAATATGACATAATTCCACAGTTCTCGTAGTAAAATCATCAAGGAATCCATATATGCATTTCATGCAAGGAAATCATCTTACAATGCTTAATTTTAAAGGGGAAAAGGTTTAAGTTCACTTAAGCAGTCTGACTCCCTGTTTGCTATAGCAGGCCACATGATATTTCAGATCTTTTCTCCAAATTACCAGTGCCGCTATTCATAGATATGCTTAAAAATGATAAGTTATAAATAAAAAAGAAAATCCAAGAAAACTGCCTCAATTTTTTTTTAATGTAGAAAGTACCTGGTTTTTTAAAAATTTCTGTTAAATTAGTGCATTGTTTTACAGGAAGTGTTTCAGTTCTTCCTACTATATTGTACCTAATTATTGGAGTACTTAAAGAAACTGCTGTGAAATTGCAAGATGGCCAGTTGCCTCTGACAGTTGCTGCATCTCTACAAGCTCTTAAAGGACTCTTGTCTTCTCCAATGGCTCGAGCAGAGAAGAGTCAGAATGCTTGGACTGATCTTCTTCGTAGTGCTTTAGTCACAGTGCTTGACTGTTGGGACCAAGGTAAGCACAAATTATGAGTTTAGAAACAAAGTGAAAAATGTTTGTGTGAAATGTTGTTTGGTTTTTTATAAATTGAATTAGTGTACATCTAAAAAAAGACTACTCTCTTAGTCACAGGAGAACTAGCTGGTTACCAAGTACTGTTGAAACTACAGTGTGATCTTGTCCCTACAGTCCATATGAGAAGTCATCATCTATAGAAGTATAAACGTGGGTGTCATGATTTAAGCCCAGCTGGAAATTAAGCACCACGCAGCCACTCACTCAACCTCCACTCCCTCTTCCCCCCACCCTAG
This sequence comes from Oreocharis arfaki, assembly GCA_013398015.1. Classification (NCBI taxonomy): domain Eukaryota; kingdom Metazoa; phylum Chordata; class Aves; order Passeriformes; family Paramythiidae; genus Oreocharis; species Oreocharis arfaki. Next base: position 36,551 of record VZRR01009907.1, on the reverse strand, counting down.
TGGAATGGGGAGGAGGATCAAAGTAAAACTTGTGTGCTGAGAACAGTTTCGTAATTGAAACTAAAGTAAAATAAAGTAGTAATGGTAAATGATAATGATGACGAAAAGGGAAAAACAAGTGATGTACTGTGCAGTTGCTCATCACTCTCTGACCAATGCCAGACCCCCTTTCCCAAACCCAGGTCATCCACCCTTCCAGGTAACCCCCCCTGTTTCTGTACTGGGCGTGATGTTCTATGGTGTGGATTATCCCTTCATTCAGTTCAGGTCACCCATCCCAGCTATGCCCCCTCCTAGTTTCATTTGCTNGAGGAGGATCAAAGTAAAACTTGTGTGCTGAGAACAGTTTCGTAATTGAAACTAAAGTAAAATAAAGTAGTAATGGTAAATGATAATGATGACGAAAAGGGAAAAACAAGTGATGTACTGTGCAGTTGCTCATCACTCTCTGACCAATGCCAGACCCCCTTTCCCAAACCCAGGTCATCCACCCTTCCAGGTAACCCCCCCTGTTTCTGTACTGGGCGTGATGTTCTATGGTGTGGATTATCCCTTCATTCAGTTCAGGTCACCCATCCCAGCTATGCCCCCTCCTAGTTTCATTTGCTTATCTTCTCACTGGCAGAGCATGAGACAAAGGAAAAAGTCCTTGACTTAGGATAAACACAGCTTAGCAAAAACGAAAACATCAGTGTGTTATCAGCACCATTCTCCTTCTGAATCCAAACCACAGCGCTGCAACAGCTACTGAGAGGAAATTAGCTCTACCCCAGCTGAAGCCAGAACAGTGGGTTTGCAGGCTTACCTCAGTGTTGTGTAGTGCCAGTGTAGTTCCATGGTGCAAAGGCATAAGCAGGAGCTATGGCTTCAGCGTACAGCTGAGCATAAAAGACAGCTGTACACTGAGTGCAGGTTCTCCATAAAGAGTTCGTGTCTGTAGTGAAGCAAAGGGTGTCAAAACAGCAGTGCAAGAAAAGGATTTTTTGTTCTGAAACAGTTTACTGTGTGCTTCTGCTTCAACTTCCTGAGTTTGTAGTATTTTTATTGTTCCTTACATTTAATCTCTTAAGATGTAATTTGTTGTTGGAACTTTTCTTTACAATGCTGTTTACATTACAACAAAAGAATATAATCTAAATGCAAGTTTTATATTATTCTCAAAATGATTGTACTCTAATATGTCATACCAGCTCTTCAAAGATATTTGTTGTACTTTATACAAAGAAACAATAGAATAGGAGTATTATATGCTGTAATTTCTAAATATGTATATGATCATCCCTGAATTCCTGTTTTGGCCTTGGCTTTTATTGCAGTAAAAGTCCATATCACTGTATCAGAGTATGTTGTGTATTTGCAAACAGAGGTTCTTAAAGAAATGTAGACATTGATATTTCTATTCCACCTCTTTGTGCCACTTAAACTCATAGAATTTTTAATGTAAATCTAACAATCTTCTTACTTTGTTGATAGTAGATGGCCTTCTCCATGAGCTCGATGAAGTCAGCCTTCTCACTGCTGTTACAGTGTTTGTTATGTCTACCAGCCCAGAAGTTACCACTGTAGAGTGCCTTCAGAAGCGTTGTATTGAGAAGTTCAAAATAACACTTGATTCAAAAGATCCTTTTGTAAGTACTGGCGAAGTTATGAGAATATCCCTACACACTGAATGAATGTTGGCTTCAGTTGTTTTGCCAGTCCTGTATGTTGACAGAAGTTAATTCTCTCCTGACTATATCTGTCGTATTTTAAAATACAGTTTGAACAAGTGAGCAAGAACATGTCCAGCAGTGCATTTAATCGTTGTTCTTTGTGCAGTTCTGTACTCCTGTTATTTTTTTTTTTTAATTGCATCAGACCCAGTGCTTTATACATTGCTAAGTACACGATACAGTTGTGTAGTGTTTCAGGCACCTGTCAAATTTTATTTGTTCATTTTATATTCAACACACAGAATCTGTCTTTTGCACAGGAAATCCCTCAACTGTGGGTCTTTGGGAGCTGGAGCAAGTACCACTACAAAACTGTTACTGTCCCATTAAGCATCAGCTCCTGGCCACTGCTGGGTGCAGCTTGCTGAACTAGATTAGTGCTTTGTTCTGACCTAGCTTAAATATTTTCATGTAGTGGCATTAGATTATAGTCATTATTAATTATTTATAGTGCCATGTTATTATAGTGCCACAGTTCATATGTTACTGTCCTTCACGTAAAAAAGTAATGTATGAGGGAAAAAAGGTATTTCTACAAATGGCTTTTTTAGGTGTTGGGACTACCTCACTTTCAAAGCTCAGTTCTGAAAATAACCTGCATTTGATTTCATATTTGTTAGAATTCACTGTAAACTGCTTTTCTTGCATCTCCTCTATATCTACTTGTGTAGTAATAAAAAAATTAACCAAGTTTAATTTACTTGAGAAATAACTGTAAGACAATTCTTTTTTTATGTATCAGTACATTCCTATTATTGTAAACTTTGATTTTCACTGTTAGGAAACTGGAAATGCCAAGTATGACTGCAAGGAAATGTTAGCATTCATTTGCAACTTTTATCCAAGTATTTAGGCATCAGAGCCGTTCAGAAATTTTGTAGGAACTTGGCAGTTTCAGTCCTATTGACTTCCAATGAGATGCAAGCTACTGCACCATTTAAGGCATTTTAAAATTGTGCCTACAGTTTGACAGGGATATGGCTTATATTTTAAGTACACTTTTTCAGTATTATTGCACCTTTGCTAAGAAGAGAGTATTTTCAAAATAATACTAAACTTCAAACAAAAGTAGTTCTTTTTCCTTAACTCAAAAATGTCGGAAGATATAAGACTTGATGGAAAGAAACAGAAAGCGTGATCTGGTTTCTATTAATAATTGATTACAAGTTATGATGCTCCTGTAAGGTATTTTACATGAGCAGCCTACAACCTGATGAATTTTCAAGCTGTGAGGCACATTTTCCCCCTCCCAAAATTTTTATCCGACAAGCTGTTAGATTTAGAACACTCAGAGATGTATTTTTAAGTATAACGCTTTGTAACTGCAAATTTCGTTTTCCCTTTAGGTACAGTGTAAGTGCTACCAGCTGCTGCACTCCATCTTTCAGCATCCAAACAAAACTGTGTCATACCCTTATATCCATTCTTTAGCACCATCCATTGTGGGGAAACTGCAGGAAACAGAAAAAGCAAAACCTGAAAATGCTGCTGAACTTCAGGTCATTCAGGAGGGAATAAAGGTGGTTACAGCTCTGACAGCCGCTGCTGAGGAACAGCACCGTAAGTTACTTCCATTTCTTGTACCCGAAGCATTAAAGATGCTCAAAGTTGCCATAAATAACAAACTAAAACCAAAATGATCACTAGGAATTCAGTCCTGAACACTAATTGCTAACAAAATTGCTCACAGGAATGTTGGGGTTTTTTACCCTACCGTTCAGCTAGCATTTGCAGCTTTAGTTTGAATTAGATGTTAACTTGGAGAAATATTTCCATTTAGAATTTGATGCTATTTTTAAAAACTGTGTATTTAAATTCTGTTTTCAATGTTTATAGGTGCTCACTTGGTGGCCTGCTTTCTTCCTGTCCTCATTTCCTTTCTTTTGGATGAAAATGCACTCGTTTCTGCTACAATCTCAGCAAAAAATCTACATGAGTTTGCTTTGCAGACTCTGATGCAAATTGGTCCACAGTACTCATCAGTTTTTAAAAAACTAATGGCCTCCTCTCCAACTATGAAAGCCAGGCTTGAGTCAGCTGTTAAAGGCAATCAAGAAAGCATCAAAGTGAAGACTACTAAACATGAAAAAAATCCTGGGAAAAGTTCAACCATTCAGCTAAAGACCAATTTTCTTTAAAGCCCCATATTGTCGTTTTACGCATTTCGATATCGACAGCAAAAAAGTCCCTTTTAACTTCTAATCACAAAGGATTGTCATGAGTTGATCTCATGTGTTTCAGTTTGTGCCGAAGTATTACAGAAAGTTTTTGGGAAAGCAAGTCTCTAGATAACTTTCTCTAAGTGTAAGACTTTTTAAATATCTCTAAACACTATGAATAAATCAGAGGTCATCAAATCTGTATTTTTTTTATTATTTTGGACTAAAATATCAGACATGCACATGCCTATATTAAAAAGAATATAGTGAACTTTACCATAAATTTATTTAGGAGCATCCCACACTTAGCCATTAAGTAAAGTTAACTTTTTTGACAAATATTGATTAAAAAAATGAGTTACTGTAATTTGTTTTTGGATTTAACAGGGACATAAATTTACTTACAGGTTGTAATCTATGCTAATTACTAATTTAACACACTGCATCATTCATTAAACAGATTAAATATCCTTATAAGCCTTATAATAGTTTATTCTTGATCTCAGAAAATTCAGCTCAGTAAAGGTAATATGGATAGCTTTAATCCTAATAACATCTTGAGCTGGCCAAGATGTAACAAATGCTGTGAAATACAGCTCTACAATGCCTCTCTGGGGACTCTGTGGTTCTTTCCAGAGCGGGACTGCCATGCATATGTAAGGATTGACAGGCTTGGTGCCTTGCTGCTTGACACAGTCTCACTTTTCAGGATGGGTACTTTGATAGGGTTGTGTTAGGGGAGCCAGGCAATTGGAGCTCACATATCCTGTCCAGGATAGGACAGCAATTTTAATGTACTGTGCCTCAATTCAGACCTCTGCTTATCTGGATGGATGTTCCCTGATCTCTGAATGATCGCTGATATATACATGTAACTTAATTTCTGTATCTCTGCAATGAGAGATGGATGCGTTTGAAGTCACCTTGTCTTGTGTCTATAAATAAAGAGCAACAAATTCATAATAAGAAGTATGTAATTAACATTTTTATCAAGGAGAATATTTTAATATAGAAAAATAACTATCGAAACTGCAATGGCTATAAAGTATTTTCTAAGTACAATGCATTGACTTCTTTCTTAATATGAGTATTACCTAAACCAAACACTGTCAAACTGAGGATACTACTTCCTTCTTGAATCTAATTGCTCTAAAAGGAAGAAGAAACAAATATTTACAGAACTGAGAAACACACTGTGACTCAGGAAGAGTGTGATGTACTGTATTTTATTAGAAGTTTTGTACATAAATATAATTGTAAATTGTACAGAATTAACAATTTGACCAAAGTTCTAACAATTCTTTTTTCTAATTTACATAAATAAAGCTAATTTTCTTCATTTAATATTTGTCTTAGTTATTTTATCCAATAGCAGAGGAACTCTTAAGGACTTGTGTATTCTAAAAAATATTTTTGTGTGCTGCCTCAAGGAAACTAATGATAAGTGTTTGGGTTGGATGCATCAAGGTCTGTGACTTGACACTGCAGGTCTTCCTCTGTTCTGAGTAGCACAATGAGTAAATAAGTAGGACCAGGGAGACTTTCTGTGTGTAAATCCCTTTGTTGTGCCAAATGCTGAAATGTGTGAGCTGTGGGAAGATGGTTGAGATGCCTTCCATGTTTCCCTGGAGAACCAGAAGTCCTGTGTTCCACCTCTTCATTGAAGTCAAATCTGTAGTTGCTGGCTGTGTTTAAAGGGACTTACATTCAATTTGGCAGTTACTCATCTTTATCTCGTTAGTACTTTTTTATCCTGTTGCTTTACCCTTCCAAGTTTACTGGTGGGGTTGGGGTTTTTTTGTTTGTTTCCCAAGGCTGCTTCTGGAAAATCATAGATTCTTATGAAAGTTAAAACTTTTAAATGAAGCTCAAGTCATGTTTGCTGTCAAAATGGCCAAATATATTGCAGAGGAAATTAGTTGCTACAAAATGTATTTGTGGGTACTTTTGTCATTTTCTGTCATGTATAGCAATGTCTCAACATTTTTTTAATGTTGATAAGACAATCTGTTGAAACCCTACTTTGCTCGAAAGCTTTTAAGAAGCATATTCAAATTGCGAGAGCACCAAGAAAAGCTGTTAAAGCCAAAAATCAAAGTTCAGTGCAGCTTAGTCCCAGACTTCTTAGGTCTCGTTGCAGTAGCTCACAACTGAGCCATTGAGAAGTGCCATTATTATGTGATTTGACATTTCTTGATCAAGTCTTGTGGCCACATGTGGAAAAGTACCATTTTCAACATATCTGTGTATTGCAGAAGCAAAAATTATTCCAATAGGGAATCACTGAAATAGAGTTCCGAAGAGAACTGCTGCTAATTCTTAATGTCAGTTGTTAGTTAGGACAAATGTGTGAGCTTTATTTATCCAGATAATTGATTCATCCACATAATAAAAATACCTGTGCCCTGAGTTCTACTTTCTTACGTACACATAAAACAATGAGTTGGATCATATGAATAAATCTACTCATTGAAGATTTTATAAATGATTATTTTATTTTATGAATCTGACAGAAATAATCTTGTTTCAGTTATAAAAAGATTTTGGCCTTTAGATATCAGGTGGTTTTGATGCAGTCTTAGAAGGAACTTGCGTAATTCTCTTTTCTCCTGAAGAAATAAGTAAGACCACAGAGCAGTTTTGGGTTTAATTCCACTCCTCTTTTTCAGACATTGCTTGACGTGCAAGCTCTCATGTTTAGCCAAGCAAAAAGAGCCAAACATGTGTTTAGCCATAAACCAAAGCTCCACTTTCAGCCCTCCTGCTTCCTGTGTCCCTTGCCTCCTTTCTGATTGCGTTTTGTGCCATTTCTCTACAAGCACCAGTTAATTTTTTCCCAGTAAATTGTCATTGCAATGAAGCATGTGGCCTACATGCGTATTTACTTTGCATGTTTCCAGTGTTTATACAAGAAGTTTAATGGGTTTGTGTGACAAAAGATCCTGTCTATGTCTAACCTCAAGTGCATATATACACATGTGAGTGCATCATGGAATGTACTATTTAAGTACTATGCAAAAATTATTTGCAGACAACTTTCTGTTGACTGCAACAAACCAGAATTAGTCAAAACTGTGCCAAAGTATCCCACAGCTGGGATGTGGTGGGTCCTAATTGGATACAAGCCTGTAGCACTGCAGCTGAAAAAGCAGCTTTTCTGTCAGTATTGCTTAGGCTAGAATAAATCTGAAACTGACCTGGTATGTTCCAAGGTGCAGGAGTCACCTTCAGGCTGAGAGAGGCATCAGTCCAGTGATACACATGTCACCATAAAATAGGATTATCAAATGCATAGGAACCATAGCAGATTTTTCTATCAATGAATGTCAGTTACGAATTGGAATTTCCAAAGGGATTTTTTCCCTCGAAAGTGCCACAGCAGCATCGAAGTGGCTTGTTGCAATTGCAGGAGTGGTGGAGGGGTCTAGGATAGTTTGCTCGTTTATCAGAAGTAACAGTAATACTGCTTAATAGGGAATGAGGTGGAAAATTCAACAGCATTTCAATATAGTTTTTATTTGAATAAAGTTAGATGTGTCTATGACAATAACAACATATGAGGGGTCACTGTGACAGTCTCAGCGCTAGGTATACATGTTTTGTTTTCGGGTTCCTGAAATGTAACTCTCTTACCAGTAGACAGCAAGTCAGAAACAGTTTCCAAGAAAAAACATGTTGTTTCTTGACCAGTACTGGTCTACTAATAAAGGGCTTGTGCTTCCTTGCAGTGAAAAACCTAGCCAATGATACTTCAAACTAGAAAGCAAGGGGGAAAAAACCTTAGACAATTATCACTTTGTTAGGAGGAACACGGAGCGAGGTGGATCATTTGTCTACTTCTCTGCACTATAGTGTCAAAAACAACTGGAAGCATCACTCCACTGTGTCTTGGAAGTAGCATTGCTTGGCCAGCCCTGATCCTGTGGGTATTCCTAGATACTGCTTTTCGCACATGAGAACCTCAAATCCTGAAAACTGGCTAATAAACTGTACTTCTCTGCAGCCAAGTGTTAAAAGAAGTGCTCAGATTTGTCCATAGCACTCAAGCAGGAGCAACTCTGGAGCTGTTGCTGTAGATGACATTTCACAGAGGACTCCCATTCAATTATTTGAAGTATGTAGAAAGCAGTTCAAGCTGTTTAATGACAGTGGGCTATAGATTCAAAGACATAAAAATTAAAAAGCGTATTTGGCCACACATGACATGCTCTACCTGCCTCTAACATATTTAAAGTAATCAATACTGAAAGTTGATTATGCAAAATGAAGTAAGCCAGCTGCATTTGATACATTATGTTATCTGCACAAGGAAACCCTAAAGATGTCAGTGCTATGCCACCAACCTGTCCAAAATATGTGGTTCTTACTTTGATTTTGACGTACAGTTGTAGATTTTTGAATTTTTTTTTTTCCTAAAATATTCTCTGGATTCTCTGGAGAATAAATGGTTTATTCCATATAACAATGAAAGGGGAAGTTACATCTAAATATAGCAAAAGCAGGGCTGAAGGTATTGTCTGAGAAACAGGTCAGTGCAAAAGCAGGCTTTGAAAACCTCCTGCAGTAACCTGTGGTACATTAACCCAAATTCTGCATCCAACTATCTGTTTTGCTCTACGGTCCTGTGCCACTTCCATACTCCCACTTATCTGAAGTGCAAAATCTGATTCTAGAAGGAAGAATGTGGTGTCAAATCCCGTTCCTCTGTGCTTGCATTCCAGCTACTTTATGGTGGCACATGCAGGAGGAAACAAGCTGTGAGGATGAGGAGCAGCCCGAGCAGAGCCTGCTGTCTGTGTGCATATTAGTGCCTGTGCCAGTTTGCCTAGTTATTGCACAGAAAAACTTATTGTTATGTGTATGAAGAGGTTTGTAGGTGAAGAAAATCTCTTTCTAAACGTTGACGATAATAAGCTAAATTTAGTAATGACGAAGAATGATAAAGTCCCATTCTAAGCTACAGCCTTATAATTCACAATAGTGCAGCCTAAAAAAATGCATTTTTTAAACCAGTGTTAGTAGTCATGTATTAAAATGGATGTGAGCTATCTCACTGCCAGTATAGAATTACTGAGAGTCCCTGTTGCTACTAGTGGGAATTTTTTTCTTACTATAACCTTCTCTGGGGGTGATTTTGTTTGTGGTATTTTTGCAAGCATTTCTTTTCTTCCCAGTGCATTAGTTCTCTGTGTCCTTTTCCACAAGAAAAGAAGAAGGTTTTGCATGAGGCACATTTTCTGTGGAAGTATGAAGTACAGGCCTTAGGGATTCTGGAAACAATTGTGATTTATATCTAAAAATAGAAATATTATGCAATTTAAAAATACAAGCTATCATTATGAAGGCAAATGCTCTTAACCTCATCTTCCCTCATGTAAAATTCATGTCAAACACCAAGAAAAAATTGTCACAGATGTATGCATGTTTTATGGGAAGCACAAGGATAACTGGTTCAAACTGCTGCCACCAAATTAACGTGAAATTCAGCTAGGGGAATAAAATAATTTGCTTATAGGAAAAAATCAGGTACTTCTTCAAATGCATTTATTAAATAATCAAGGATGGGGTGAAGAGGGGAAAAAGAAGAGGCAATACAAGTGAATGTATTTTCCCCTCCAAGCCGAGGCACAAGGCAAGCTGGTATTTAGCTGCCAGGGAGCCAAGCCACACAGTAATGTGGCCAGGGGGAGGGTGGGAGGGTAGATGGGCTTATTTTTAGTCCATTCCTCCCAGTTCCCTTTCGAGAACAACAAATCTGGGTATAATTTACTCCTGTAGAACGAGAATTCTTAAGCTGGTTGGATAGGGTGTCTCAAGAACCGGAGGTCTTGAGTTGGAGCCACAACCAGTTGGAGCCTAGTTCTAGGCACCTTCTAAACCATACAGTAAATGTAGATACATGCAGACCCCTGGGGCTGAAAGACTTGCAGTCTTCTATTCTGATTTTGCCACATAACTTTAGGGATGTGTCCCCCTCTAGGTACAGGGAGGAATGATAGTCAGGAGGCATGGTATGAGCCACCAAAGTAGTTTTCTCTCTGTGAGGGCAGCTGCACCTGGGTAAGCTATGAGTGAATAACTTATTTTCTGAGCAGGCAGTTTCCTACCTTTCCAGTAGGTTTCTGTAGCCACCTGCTCCTCACACAGGTGCCTGTTCTGGGATGCCACTGGCCCATGCAGCTACCACTGCTCAGAACACTCAAGCTCTGTGTGTGTGTGTGTGTGTGTGTGTTGCTCAGTAGCTGACCCCAGCCTGGATCTGTGCAGAGACTGTTGCTAGTCAGGTACTACCAGACTTCGTGTATGAAATCAAAGGATACATAGAAGCGAGCTGCTGTTCACATTGGTCTGGGCCATTATGCAAGCATGTCTCTCCTTGACATCCTTCAGAGCAGCAGTTGCTGAGGCTGTCAACTCACGTGGATTTATGCACACAATATCCTGCTCATTCCCTGCACTTGCAACAACATTCAGAACCATGAACTGCAATGATTTAGGATAAGCAGCAATCATTCCTAAAGACTCCTGGAGATTTTCCTGGCCAAGACAGAAGAGAAATGGCTGTTGGATGTACTGGCTATAGAGCAGAGAGGCTACAGATACAGCTACTGCCTGTGGAACCTGGCTGTTCCAGGCTATGGTACATCCTGGCTGGATCAACTTTACATTTGGTGGTCAGGATTCAAAATTATTTTCTTCACTGTCTTGTTCTGGACTTTACCTAAAGTAATGTCTTTCAGTGCCATAGTTTTCTCCTTTGGGAGGTAATGAATGTATCAACTGTCAGGGGTTCTCTCCTGACCCTCTAGGTTTGTGAAGCTGTACCTAGACTACACAGAATTCCCCCAAAACAACTGAATCTTTTTAAACTTTTTTTTTTTGTATCTGTGTATTTCTAGTAAGTGCAAGTACTTAGGCAGTCCTGCAAGTATCTAAAATCCAGTTCCTCTTCTTACTAAAATACCAGAACTACGTGCAACTTGCTGTTAGAGGTCTCTTCTGGTTGTCTTCCTTATGTTCAGGTAGCCAACACCCAAGCATGACTTGCTGAGTGACTTCTGCTGGGTACAAGTGCTAGAGGGCAATGTGCTCCAGGCAGCAAACCAAGAGAGATGGCTGTGGAGATGGGGCATGCCAGAGAAAAAAGCAGCAGGAAAGGAGCAAATACAAAGGCTGCTGAGGTAGCAACAACATTCTAGGGAGATTTTTCAAATCAAACCAATGCTGAAGGATTAAGACAGGACAGAAAGGAAGGAACGGGGAAGCAGAACAAGAGACGCACGCCTGGGTAGTAAAAGAAGGAAGAGAAAATAATAATTAAATCAGTCACCTTGTTGATTCATTGTTTCAAAACAGCCTGGGTGAAATATCATAACTTAATAGTTGACTGGAGTCCTAAAAAATATTTTACAAATTAAATTGCTCTGATTTGTAAAGTTCACGCAATTTTCTGTTATGTGAGATTTGCTTGTTCTATTTTGTACTGCCTATTATTTTGGAAAAGAAGAGACTGCCAACCATCCACATAAATCAAAGCACAACACTTTGTAGTAGCAGCACAGGATGAGACAAGTTAACAATATTACTATAAAAAGTAATGCAGTTACTTGCATACAATACTGGGAATCTCTACCTGTTAATAAAATATGCCAAGCTGCCACAGCAGGATCACATTCTGTACAGTCTCTAAATAAACCATGAAAACAGCCACTGCAATGATGGAAACTTAATCAGAAAGCACTATTTGTTACACACACACACAAAAGGAAAATTTTAAATATTATGCAAAGTAGGAAGGCAAGTTTGCAATGATGTAACTCATCAACTGCAGGAGCAGCCACACGCCCTGGTTTCCACTGCCTTTTCAGTACTGGTTGCAACACCCATGCGTACACGCTTTGGATGTTTTCATCAACAGGTTTTGAAATTACTTATAAGGAGTGAATTGATTGGCAAAATTTTCACCACTCTTCTTAGATTAGGATTTTGACCTAAATGGGTGGGTAGTCTTTGGAAATGAAGACCATTCCTTGACCCTTGGTGGGTGTTCAGAGGCCAGAGGAAACGCAGAGCTGGGAAGCGTCGCTGTTCAGTCGCAGATGAGTTTTTCTAGGGCAGGTAGATGGGGCCAGAGTATGCTTACTGGTTCCTGGTTACTGTGATCCCAGGGAACTGCCAGCTGCCTCAGCTGGCAACAGCTCAGTCTCTTCAGGGCGGGGAAGAGAGGATAAATACCTTCAGCCTTTAATTATAGCTTGTTCTTACTCCGCAGTTGAGAAGAAATGGAAGCTGCTGATAACACAGCCTGCACAAAGTAGGCCTGAGGCGGGAACTGATTTTTAAAAACACAAATAAATGTGCTTGTTGTCCTTTTGTGGGGAGAGAGGTACAGGAAACAAATCGTGGAGGGGCCAGAGAAAACATTCCGTGAAGAGTGAATATTGCTGTGCCCTTGTTTGTGCCTCCCCATCCCAAGCCCATAAGAGAGGGTCTAGTTACTTGCAAAGTGCCAGCTTTATCAGCCTTGGTAGACACGCATTGAGGCCACACGGACTGCTGTCATGCAAATAAGATTCTTGCTGTACAGGTTATCTGGTTAAGAAGTCCTAATAGTAGCTGGTAGCAAATGCTGTCTAGAAATCAGAGCTTCTGAATTTCTTCGCAGCTACACCAATGAATTGACATTAATAACAGAGTTGTTCTACTGCAAAATAATGCTTGTGAAGTGGTCAAGGTTTTAAACTTTTCGCATTTCTAAATCCAAGATTATCCTGTGTCTTAGCTGAACTGTGTTGGCTCCTATTCTACTAACTAGATTGCTAGAACTGGTGAGTAAATTTTCAGTAATTAACACTGTACCAAGGTGAACATGGCACCAAGTAAGACAGAATCCTGAAAACAAAATAATCCCTGGAAACCTCCAAAAATTTAGTAATAATTTGATATTATTTGTACACTTGATAAAATTGACTATTTATCACTACAGGGTAGAATGTTTGTATAAGGTGTGTAGGGAAGCTTTTTCCCTGGTTTTTTTTCTGGTCTAAAATCACATTACTCCATTTCTTCAAAGTAGATTAGACTCAAAACCCAGATAGGATACAGTAATGAAAGGGTGGTAAGTCATCTTTTTCTTTTTTGGTATCTGACCAGTCACTAATTTTTTGGTTTCCAAGCTGGAGTTTGTGGAACAGTTTAAGTATTGAAACATACAAAAATGTGGTAGCCATTATTTTTTTTCTGTAGGTCTACCAATTACTGCTTTCTTCAGACTTATTCTGGTGTGATCTGAACTTTGATGTAAGGCTGAGCTTAAGGTTATCCTACAAAAACTATTCTGGTTCTGTGGCTCTGAAAGCTGAAGGCAACACTTAAGCAACACTTAAGCATAGTTTAAATAAATCCTAACATTTTGGTAGCCAAACCTTGATTTTAAATACTGGTATTTCCTGGAATTCCAAGTTATTTTGCATGTAAAGCTTTGTCTAGAGTGAAAATGGGAGAAAGAGAGGAAAAAAGATTGGACAGACTGCCAAGGAATATTTTGAATTTACTGCAAATTTAGACGTGGCGTCATTTCTGAGGAGAAAAAGAAGTTGTAAAGGGGGCTATTTTCAGAAGTATTGTATCATTGGTACTGAACCGGTTTAGAGGTTTTTTCTTAAGTGTTTGCACTGGACTATCAGATAGACACAGCCTTGCTACCCCTACCACCAGGCCTGAATGGAGGTACTGTGTGGACACCTCCCCCCGAGGGGTTCCTGCTGGGACAGGAGGGAAAGCAGGAGCTTGTGGGTTGCGTGGCAGAGGGCAAATGTACTTGGAAGTGCCTGCAAGGTGCAGGGGGTACTGTGGGACTCACAACTCCCTCCTATCAGCTCTACATGATCTTAATAAAAGAAGTTTATGCAAAGGATATGTCTGTCATCTGAAGGATGAGGTGGGAGAGGCCTGTTTGAAGGATGGAAAACCCAATGAACCATTTTTTCCATGTAAGCTGTAATTTTGGAAAACTATTTAAGGGATTTTGGAGACCAAAACGTGTTTCCTTAAAAATCCTTTAAACTTCTGTGAAAACTGCAGCAAATAGAGGGTTGGTGCTTATGGTATAGGAAAGAGGAGAGAGAATGGGAAGCTCTTTCAAGGGAATGTTGAGGCGGATGTTGCTACAGCCCCAGAAATGCTCCATATCTGACATGAAAGGCCCTGAGGAACAAAATACATTGTCAGTCAGGATTGGTCTTAAGTTGGCCACGCCAAATAGCTCCCCCAGTAGAGGCTGCCTGAAAGGAAACCCAGCAGCATCACTGTGAAGTGATACTGAAAGTATTGTTTCTATTTACATAATTTATACTAATGAAATTAATTCTAATATTTAAATTGTCAGTCTTATTTATAACTAAGGCCATCAGAAAGAGGATCCTCTAATGCAACTGCATATTTCAGATCAGTAGTACACGACAGATTAGTTTTGCATCATTTTTTATTCTGCTATTCTATATCTTTATAAATCACAACTTGTACTGGCAGAACTGCCCTTTAATATTAATTATTAAGTTTGCTTTTAGTTCTCATCTGTGATTTGTGCTTACTCTTGACAGCATACAGCATCACTGAGCTAAGCCAAGAAATGTCAGCATGCACCAGCACTGTGTTGGCTCCTGCCAGTGTAAAAAGATGATTAATTTAGCTACAGAAGCAGGGTGGGGAGGGAAACAAACTTGGCATTAACACGGAGTCAGCATCACCTTATATAGAATTCAGCCATATTAATGACATACTTGCCGAGGGTGCCAATTTCTCTTCTTTTAAGATAAATATGTAACGTACCACATGGTACAATTCTAACGAGCTACCTTTTCATTAAAAGCAATGAATGCAGATGTGTGATAATGGTGGTGGTGTTTTCAAACCCTTTTATTTTGGAATGTCCCTATTATGCCTCTAGTCAACTATGATTTACAGAATACAGTTGGTAACGATGCAAACTCTCTCTATGGTTCAAATTCTGCTGCGCAGCTAGAGCAGCCATGCGGGGTGTATAAGAGTGCTGTGTCAGAGTGCAACATCACATTAGGTGCAGTTAAGTACAGATTAATACCGGAAGGCAGTAAGGGGTCAGATATTTAGCTTATAGGAGAGACAAAACTGTGTGTCATTTTACAGCTGAGAATGGTTTGATGATTGCATCTTCTAACCATTTTAGGAGACATCAGGGTATCGCTATCTACGACAATTGTTTATCAAGGTACAGAAGAAAAGCAAATAGGGCTACAATCTTGGAGTCTTCATTATCTTTATTATCTTTATTATTTAAAACAGGATGTTTTATTGCTACAGCATAGTTCTGCTAAAGTATACTATGCTGTGCTCCCTTTCTTTCTAGTGCTGAAACAGAATCCTTTCCTCTTGGTTCATCTTCCTTGTCTGTGGGTCACCCCGGGGTCAGGAAGTGCAGGCTAGCTTGTAGCCATGATCCATACCGACTGCAAATGCAGAGGAGCTTCTGGTTTCCTCTTGGCTTTCTTTGCACTACAAAAAGAGTTAGCTCAGTATAGTCGGGAGACCACTAATGCGTAGACTTTGGAGTTAAACTAGTAAGCAGCTTATCAGCATGGACTGTGTTACTCTCTGAGCTGCTTTGTAGCCTTTGCCTGAATTTTCTGTTTACTGTTAACTCTGAGAGGGAGATTTTATCTCATATGTACAGTGAGGCCTGAATCTTCATTGTGGCCTTTCAATATTAAAAATGTCTGTCAATGACACTGGTCCTCCACTGTGAAATACTTGAGAATCACTAGCCTAAGACTCAGCAGCCCCGGGCTATTCCTCCCGTCATCAGGATCAGAGTAGGGACTGGGGCATGGACTAACTGTTGTACGTGAAATGTTACTGCAAAAATGACATAGACAAAGGTTTCTCCCCAAAATAACTGCTGACTTTGTCAGTGCAGCACATCACATACTTTGAGAACATGTTGCAAGCAGATAACATTTCTCTATCAAAATAACTGTCCAACGCTCTCTATAAATTGACTTGCAAGAGGCAATCTCAATGTTGCTTCTCACTGAAATACAAGCAAAAGGTCTTTTGATCTGCAGCTTGCTTCTTCTTAAATGAACAGAAGAGAACTGCCACTAGATCTGGGTCTGGGTTTCACCTTAAAATGTCAAGCCAGCTAAGAATCTTGTACAAAACTTTAAATTTCTGTAGACTCAGTTTAACTAAACTCCTATAATCAGTGTTAATATCTGAGCGCAATTGCATGCTGGCCCAAACTGGTGAGGCCTTACTGACACCTGTAGAATGGCATTTCTTTACAAAGATAATTTGGCCTGTTGATCTAAAGGCTGGCACTGTATGAAAAAAACGGGCAGAGTACATTCTTGCTTTGATGCAGACCTACACACAATACTTAATCATTTTAATAAGTTACCTCTGTCCACTGAGTCCAGTGTTTACACAGGAATTTTACAGACAGCAGAGCCCCAAAGAGCTAATGTTTTACAGTACAAAAATATAACCTTATAACACAGAGCTGATAGGAAAAGCACATGCAATATGCTTGGATAAGAAAATAATGCTTGTGTCTTACCTTATGTAACTAAGAGTCAGTGCAAACAGAACACTAATATTAAAACACTTAGCTGCAGCGACTTGGGCTAGGATTGGACTGGAACTACTCTACAGCTGACTTCATTTTTTAAGGTATTGAGGTACCAAGGGCTCAGGAACTGAAACATAAAATCCTGTGCACTAATGGAAGTAATCTGTGACCTGTTCATGGATGTTCAATTTTATCAGCATAGGTAAATGGGTGAAAAACGGGTAAAATGTAGGGTACAAAAAGAAAAATCGATATGACTCATTTATCCTATGTTATTCACTCACTCATAGGGTGGATCTCTGAACTCCTAAGGATTTAAAACATAGGTGATCAAACTCTTAAAAAATAGGTCAATAACCATGCCTTAAAAAAAAAGCAACTTGTAGTTTTCCTTATGCTTGTGTTAGACAGTTAGCTGAAAGCTCTTAGGCAAATTATTTGATAATTATATCAATTTTCTTCCATGGCCAGTTATTCTCCTACAAAACTGCAGCTCTGCCATGAAGCTATCTACCATCAAATCAAAAAGGTCTCCTTAGTTGGCCTGGGTCACAGTTTGAAATGTAGTGAGCCAAGACAGTATTTGGAACATTCATAACTGTATATCCACATCTTTTCTCCTGCCAGAAGTGCTGTTTAATCCAGCACAGCCTAGTATAAGGACATTTGAGACATATGAGTTTCTCATTCACAACCTGCTTCTTTTAAGATCTTTTCTAAACAGGAATGTCTCAATTTGTTTTTAATGTCCTTGTTGTGTTTCTCATCCTTTTCTGCACATTCAGCATAACAGAATGAATTTCAAGGCTTTGATCTTTGGGGATTATTTCTGCTCTTTAAAAAAATACTTGTGTTAAGGAAGTTAAAAACAAAAAAATGTAGATCAACAGAAGGAAGACAAAAGCTAAGAAAATAGGAGGAATCCCCACAGCATCATTTACTGCATTCACTAGTTGTGGGCAAAGAACGAAAATCAACCCTATTGATATTAAAAGTCCATCATCTCTCTTTGTGGATTTAGTTCCCCATCTTCAGACAGTTTTCTTTAATACAGTTTGTAGCCTGGCAGTAAGTTCAGAGGGTACAGTAGAGGGCAAATACCAATACATGTATCATGTGATCTTCATTTATTAATAAAAATTAATGAAGAGAAAATTTGGTACACAGTTTATTGCCTGTAATATACTCCTTAAGGAATGTGCATTCTTTCCTTGCAGGAGTATGGACTTGAGGATCTGCAGAAACTGGTTTCACATCACTAGAACAATTCTAAGCAAAGTCATTTCATACTTCTGGCAAGGATTTAAGGTGTTTGAATGGCATCTTTCATACAAACCAAACAATCCAAGCTTAACTGAGATTGCAGAGTGTTAACTTTCTGATCAAACAAATCATCAGTGAAGTATATTACTTTCTCATTTTCCCTAAATGTCATCAGTGAGGGAAGGAAGTTTTCCTGTTTACGATAGTAAATGATAGAATTTTCTTCTTGTCTGTCTCATGTGCCCCAGGACAGTGCTATTATTGAATTTTGCCATGCTCTACCACCCTATTCTGATTATTTTTCCTGGTTTGAATGAAGGACGTAGCTCTTTCCAGTTAGCAACTAATCCAGAAATTCAGGTTTTAGAAGCTTGAGATTGTTTTTTCTTTTTGCATGCCAAGATATTAGACGGTGGTGAATAGAGTATAATTTCATGACAAGAATTTTAAAAGGCATTAGTAAGCTTTTTAAGTATGTAAAAAAATGCAGTCTTTTCAATAAAACTCTAAGGTGGATTTTTTAAATCCCAGAATATAGAAGAATCATTTTGTGACAAAGACACTTTCTTCTTATTGTAAGTCTTCTCATCAGCAAAGATCATTCAAATCAATTCATAGTACTTCATCGAAGTTTTGGGAAACACATCAGATGCTTGGTAGGATTACATGTGTTTTACTCCAGCAACAACAGAGTAGAACTATGGGGAACAAGTACCAAATCGTTATTAACCTTCTGATTCAGAAAGTTACAATGTAGTCTGTGCCATAAAAGAGTAAGAAGTCCTGTGATCTGAGTCACTGATCTTTCCTTGCACTTGTTTTGTATCAGGATTTATTGCTGTTGCCTTTGGTACTAGTGGGCAGGGTAGCGCTAACAACCTGAAACAAATAACTCTTGCCTAAGTTCTGTCTCACTTTCCCGTTGGCAATTGGAGGTAGAAGGGACATGAGTAAGGGCAGCTTAATTCCTATTTTATGTCCAAAGTAGTGATACAGCTGAAGCTAAACTGAGGTAAAAAGCAGTTAACTGATACTAAGTTTACTCACTTCTCACTCTTCAGCCTGGAAAGGGAAAAAATTAAATTTAAAATAAAAAGCATTCCACAAACAAAAAACCCCACACGAGGGAGTATACTTAGGAAAAAGCACCGTAATGCATACAATTTTGATCAATAATTTCAGGAAGAAGAAAAGACAATTTCAGAGTATTCGCAGTTTTCTGAAAAACGTGCTCCTCTGTAGTCAGCTCCGAGGATAAGAAGCTTCCAGGAAGCTGAGCCTCTCCTGAGGAGTCCTACAAGCTGAGCAATGACTCAGCCCCGTACCTCAGTAAACACCAGCCACCAGCGTGTCACTCGCATATTTATCACGGCAACGTCAGTCGTGCGCTCACCACATGGGCGCGTAATTGCAAGAGCTGGCCTCCCCGAGAGGAAACCTCTCACCCAGAGCCTGCTGCAGGCTTGCGTCAGAGCCACGTCGTAAACACAGCTCGCTGTGCAGCAGCACAGGGCTGTTTGCTGATTGCCAGGGCTGCAAAGACTGGCACGTACTTTTGGAAAGCCAAGATGCTGACACTATGTTTGTGCTCCCCAGGCTTGTGCAACAGTGGAGTGGCTAAGAAGAAGCTATGTTAACTTAGGAGAATTTAAATCAAAAATGCTTTTCACAACTGCATTTTATTTGTGAAAAAAAAGTTTTCCGTAAGAAAATCTTAACAATATACTTGAATAGCCGGATTCTATAAAACTAAATCTTACCTGATACAACAAGAAAGCTTCTGTAATATATATCCTCATTGCTTCGAAATATGTAGTAAACATTTAGTAACTTTTTAGAAGTATAATATTCACCAAAAAAATTAAATGTATGGAACTATTCATCTTTCGGATTTGGAGGAGTAGGTACTTTCAGTGTTTTCAACTACATTGTTGTGTGGGTGGCAGAGGAAAAAGTGTTACAGCAAAAGAATAAATAATCCACAAATATCCTAACACTTTTATTTGACTAGGCACAGCCCTGGTCTTCAGCATAAACTACTCACTTAAATTTATGGAGGTGTTCAGGGTCCGCTTATATTACCCTCTGATCTATTTACTACAGAGGAGTGATATTTTTGGAAATATCAACTTGGCATGTATACAGAATCAGGCAGACAGCTAACGAAAACATCAGTTATCCTGGGTTCTAGTTGCTGTATCAATTAAAAAATACGAAGGAATTGGAGTCTTCTTGTTTTGTTTGAATTTTAGGTGTATTACAGTTTGATTATTGGTCAGTTTCGTATCTTGTGGAACAAAAGCCCAATCATTCCGGTCTGAAGCTTTCAATCCTTATTGTCACACTGTGATGCTAAGAATGCCCACGACATTCCTTCTGCTATCAGCTGAGACCATATAGAAAACACTGGCCTGAATATAATATAAAAGCAGTAATAAATGTTATCCTTCTTTGAGTTATGAGTGAAAAAAACACTTAGTTTTTTTCCCATTGTGAGAAGATTTTGCAGGATCCTAGCCAAAAGTGACTTCTTTTCAAAGAGAATTAAATCCTTTTGAGAACACCTGCAATGTCTTCTTGCTGAGAAGCTGTCTCAAGTGGAGTGTCCTTTACAACAAGTCTCAGAATATCTCTGTGCCTGCAACCCAATCCCTGATCCTTGCTACTCTTGTGGCATATTTCACTGTTGTTCATGTGTCCCTGACATTATTCTAGTAATTGTGCTGACAATTTCTCTTTTAAAGCCAATTTTTAATTTTCAGGTAAATACTCAGCAAAAATGATGGTCATTGCTCAATATAACACTCTACAGAGATCAACCTGTGTTGACCCTATGTGGCCTAATTTCCAAAGGCATTGTCAGTCACTTACGTGTGTGGGCTGCTCAAGCGTAGTCATAAAGAGGAATTCTGGTTTATAGCATTATTTAAGACTTAATATAGCAACATGTCTCAGCAACTCACAGTTCCGTAAGTGCTAACACATTTCTGACTCCAGCATTACTATCTCCTTATTTTGTAAAGAAGGAAACAGAGACATGCAGTGATTAAGGGATTAGGCCAAGGTCATACATGAAGTGTGTGCCGGTTAGTGTTAGCATTAGGTAATTTTCTAACTGGATGAAAAATATGTACCTTGCACAAGTACGGGGAACTGGAGGTGTTTTTGCAAGTTTCACACGATGCTCAGCGCAGTTTTCTTCAAAGCAGCTACAGCAGTCAAGCTCCATTGCTTGTCAGTTCAGTCTATGTCATCACTTGCCTTCCCCATCTGGCTGCACTACTCCACATAAAGTTCTTCTCCCTCAGAAGGCTTAGGCCCAGCACCAATGCAATGATAGACATGGGCTGGAAATTCGAGGATCTGAACAAACGTTCACTCGTGTGAAAATTCAAAAATTTGAGTAATTCTGTACAAATGCCACTCTGACGTCTTTCTTATCTGCTAAGTGCACTCTTACTTGCTAGCGATTTGCTTCTTAGTAAGCATTGAAGAGCAATCACTTCTGAAGAGGCAGTTCTAGTCTGTATCAGTGCTGTATGCAGAGGGAGCCTGAAACAGTAACTTCAGGGGCATCACTTGCTGTGTTGTATTTCAATGGAGTACTCTGACAAAGACAGTGTGGAAAATAATTTGAATGCCCATCAGCACAGGAAGTGAAAAAAATATTTATCAGTTTATGAATATATATATATATAGTAAGAAGTATATAATCAACAAAGCAGAAATTATCTAGTCAGCATTTTTTTTCAGATTTGTTCTGGTGAGGAGAAATTGCATAACGAGGAACAAAAATCAGTAGCAAACTCTTAAATACTGCAAATGCATCAAAATAAAAAAAGATCCTGATTCCTGACTGAAGCTGTAATATAAGATACTCAATATACTTCTTTCAGTAAAAAAAAAAAAAAAGGATTTATGAAAATGGGCAATTAATACAACAGGACATAGAAGTATTTATGCTTCTTCATTTAGAAATAACTATGTACAGCACTGAAAGCTATTTCCAGTATTGAAGTTTTGTACTCCTGCTTAATAGTACTTTAAATCCATGATTCATATTCTTTTCAAGTACAATATCTAAAATGTTGATTTTGTTCCTAAATTGCTCTGTATTTTATAGCCTCATATTGTCCTCAAATAACCATGTATCTTTCCAGACACTTGAACCAGAAACTTCATTCTACGTGAAAAGAGTGAAATGTTTGTTTGATTTCAAGGGTTTTGGTCTTTATACTCAAAAATTGGGGTTTATTTTTGGTCTTCAGAAGAAATTAATAATATTTCTTTAACTGAAACTTTTCTTCATGAAAAAGGCAAAGACAACTGTTCTAGCATCATGCAACAAGAGTGAGGTCACTTAGCAGAGGCAGGTGTCTTAAGTTTGGCCTAATTCTGCTGCTTCTGCGCTGCTGAAAAGTTAAAGAAGACCGAGTTTCTAATTAAAAGACTGTAGACTCAGTCCTCCTAGTGCCTTGTGTCCTTAACTTTAAGCATATCAGAAGTCTTCCTGACCTCTGAAGGACAAGCACAGGCAAAGGATACACGTGTGAGTCTCGGCTGGGCTGGAACAAGTCGCAGTTAACAGAGATGTAATATGGTAAGACAGAAAAGCTAAGCTGCCTTAGAAATCAGAAACAGAGACAGAAGAACTACTGCTCTTGTGCTCTGAATAAAACCTGCACCAATAAAGATAACACTTTCTAGAGGTGTTATTACAATATTGAACAATAAAAATGTCAGCATTCAGCAAGTTTTAACCAAGCATGACTGCTACTGCCTTTTTGTTCAGTGGGTAGTTTTAGCCTCCTAATTACAGGAAATGTCTATGATGTAGGTAGGGGTGACATTCATATGTACAGTAATCTTATTTACTGTACTTATATTAATAGGCTTAAATTCCTTTGCAAAACATGTCATCCTACAGAGAAGGAAATTATTTTGAAGATCCTTCATTTTAAATTTCTAGCAATTCGCTTCCTTCGTCTTTTGATCATTTGCAAGGTAATTGCACAGCATTTTGCAGCACGTATGACAGCGGACTACTCTACTGCAAAAGGTGTCTCAAGCTACATAGTGTAGTTGCAGCACTTCAAACTCACTACTCGGTAAGAGCAGCCCAAAACCTCCGCTCTGTAACACCCAGTACTGCGACACATAAATCCGCTCACCAGATCCCCCTTAATGGAGGCGCTAGAGGAGGATCAAAGTGTTTTCAAGAGTGGCTCCTGAAAAGTTTAAGTCCCACCGTAAATGTGAAGAATATTATATTGAAGTAAATAACTAGAATATGGCAAGAAATAAAATGGCCTGTAAACCATTAAAAAAAAAAAAAAAATCCCCACGCAGCCAGGGAAAGGCCACCTGAGCCGACGAGGGCCCTTCGCAGGGCAGGCCGCGACCGAGACCTCGCTCCCAGTTCCGCAGCGGCGGCGCGGGGCAGAGCGGACTCGCGGGAGCGGCCCCTCTTCCGCGGAGACTCCCGCAGCGCCCCCAGCGGCAGCTCGGCCGCCCCAGCTCCGCCCCGAGCGCGGCTCCTGCTCCGCCCGCCCACCCCACACCGGGCGGAGCGCCATGGATGCCGCTGGCCGCCGCCTGCCGCGGGGCTTGGGCTGCCACTGCCGCGCCGCTGCCCCGGTGTCGGCGCGGCTCTGAGGAGGGCTCGGCTCCGGCGAGGAGGCTGCGAGAGGCT
>VZRR01009907.1:0-13091 GCA_013398015.1 Oreocharis arfaki | reverse complement strand
GAGCGGCGGGGGTGGCGCGGGGCCTCTCCGGCCGGCGCTGAGAGACGGCGCCTTTCCCGAGCAGCCAGGCCGGGTCACCCTGCGCGGCCTGCGGCTCGCCGGGAACTCGAGCGTCGCTGCCCGGGCCTGTCGGGCCGGGAGGGAGCGGGCCGGAGCTGCGGGCGGGGGGGAGGCGGCGGGAGCCGGGAAGTCTGTGCGAGGGGCCGGGGACAGGGCGGGGCGGCGCTGCCGGGGAGCCCCTCACGCCACCGGGTGCCCCGTGCGGGGGCGGCGAGGAGGGGGAGGCGGTGCCTCCCCTGCCCCGGGCGGCGCCGTGTGGGGAAGGGGCCCAAAGCGCCGCGCGGGCTTGGGGCCCGCCTGGTGTGTGCGAGCAGGCCCGGGCGGCGCGGGATGAGTTGGGCTGCGGCCTGGCCCCTGCTCTGGTGCGGCTCTCCCGGGAGTTCCGGCCCCTGGCCACGCTCCGTGTTCTGCGGGGTGGTTCCTGTACAGCCCGTCTAGGATGTGAGAACAGCAGGTGCCTGTGTCGAACTTACCCACTTTCACTGTCTCTTAATTTTCTTGTTTCTCTCGCTATCACCCATCTCCCCGTTCCCGGAAATAACGATTTAGTCGTGTTAAGGAGAGGTAGAATACTTACAATACGATCGCACGTTTACTGGCTGAAAGTATTTTTATTTAGGATTAGAACAGGGAATGCAGTCTGTAAACAGCTTGGAGAATCGAATCATAGGCATTGTTTAAAACACAGAAAATCGATTTACTAGTATTAAATTAGTTTTTAGAGTAAGATAATATCAAATATATAACCGGCAAGCGGTAGTTGAGTGATCTGCAATATTATGGTCCTAAATTATATAAAAATCCTATCTGTTGTACTTCTGTCACATCTTTGAGTCGAAGCTACTGTGAAAGAGCATTGCTGATCCAGTGTGTGTTTCTTCATATAATACTAATTTCTGATTCCCTTTTGTTCCAAGACATGCCCTTGATGGAGTTATTTTTTAACTGTTAACTCATTAGCAGCAAGTAAACAAGTAGGCAGACTTTGTCCAGATCAAGCTTCTCCCTCCCACATCACCTCCCCCCGGTTTGTGGGGACACTGTCCAGTATTTCATATCTACATATGAGTTTGATAAACTAATTCTTCTTCTCTAAGCTGTATTTTAAAAGTGGTTTTTTTTCTTGTATGTCTAATTTAGAGGGATTGGTTTGTAACCCATTAGTTTTTATATGAAAATAGTTATGTTTTCTGTGTTCTTAGGCAAGGGAGGTGAATATGACTTTTTGTTAAACACAAAGTAAAAAGCAAGCACATATGTCAAAAATATCTTAACATTTTAAAGAGATTTTTTTTGGTCTTCAGCATGCCCAACTATGGCATTGGGCCAAATAATGTTGTTTTCCTTATATGTATGTGAATTATTTGAGTTATTCCCCTGATTTTTTGGAAAGCTATGAATTAAATAATTTTTTTCCAAAAAATCCCCGAATAACCCAACAAACCCCCAACTCTTGGAAATGGAAGTGATTCTTAGGTTCTCTTTTTTTATCCTTTGGCATAAAAAGCCTATTTACCTTATGTTTGAATGCTATTTTACAAGATGAAGGATTCATAAGAGGTTTCCAAAGATTCTGCAAGTCTGTAATTGTACACCTCAGTTTTTTGTTTCATGGATTTCTATTTAAAATGTGAAATTCACTATCTTTCTGTATTTGAATGTTTTCATGAGGAGGTAATCCATCTCTCATAAAGCTGAACACTTTATAATAAAGTGATATTAAAAGAAGGGGATGGGCAAGACATCACTTTCTTTCTGTTAGCTTTAAGAATACACTAAAGGGTTAAGCACAATTTTTTTGAGTTATACTCAAAACAGAACAAACCCATTACCTTATAAGGCTTAAAAAAAACCCCTCCTTTGCTGATAAAATATGTGAAAGTTTCCCTAATTTCAGCCCAAACATATTTTAGAGAGTAGCAAATACAGAAAGTTTAATGACAAGACTGTGGTGATGGTTACTTTTTTTACTTTGTCTTGCCAGGTGAAAACTGCAAAAGCGTGAGGCTGCCTGAAGAGAGAAATTAATTGTGCTGAAGTTAGTCTGGCTTCAACAATTAAAGGATATTTTTGGTACTTTTTAATTGAAGTGGAAGCGGCTTTTTTTTATAAAAAACCATGGCAGATGTGGATCCAGACACGTTGCTGGAATGGCTGCAGATGGGGCAGGGGGATGAAAGGGATATGCAGCTAATAGCACTGGAACAGCTTTGCATGCTCCTTCTGATGTCAGACAACGTGGATCGCTGTTTTGAAACGTAAGTAGTTTTGGCTTTCGTTTATGGAATGTTATTTTCCCCTTTCTGTAGCTAAATATAATATTTAACATTCCTATAAACCTTCAGCCTCAAAAATGTTTTTCGAAACTGAACTTCGGTTTAGAGCACTGAAATTAAGTGTTTCTGTTAATGTCACATGAAGTACCCTTGTCTGATTAAAAGTGTGGTGGTGTTTGGGTGATACGCAGTGCTTGTTCTGACACAGGAGCTGATTGCAGCTCTTAATACATTTCTTTAAATTAAATGATGTGGATTTGTGGGGGTTTGTTGTTGGGGGGGTTTTTTTGCCTGTTTTGGTTCTATTTGTTTTTGTGTGTGTGTTTTCTTTTGTTTTTGATTTGTTTTTTTTTTGGTAGAGAAAAACTTTTTTTGCACTAGGATGATGATGATCACCTAGATATATTTAAGCATCCATACTCTCACAATACTTTTATCAAGAGATATAGTAGCTTCTTTTGAGTTCTGTAAATCCAAGCAAAAATCACAGACAATAACCACTGTTCACACAAATATTTTGCCTCTTCTTTGGAGCATGTTGCTGTTCATGCCACCCTTCTTCTCAGCTGCATTTGTACAAGTCATACAGCACAGTCCCTGCACTCAATCCTTTTCATATTTCTCACTGCACAAAATGCTGATGTAATCGCTTCTGTTACTCAAGTGTTGCTGTGCTTGTGTTACACTACTTTCTCTGAGAGCCCACCCTTAGTCTGGAAGAGGTAGCAAAAGTGTAAGCAATCACAACTTTTACTTTTTTTGTTGGTTTCTTCAGTTCTGATTTTCCTGCTCTTGCCTCTCTTCTTTTCCATGTTTTTTTTTTGTTGCTGTCACTTTTCATGGTAGAATATGGCCAGTGTTCTTCAGATACATCCTGCTTTTTAGGAGTGTGGATTTAGAAGCATTTGAGAAGGTAGCTGTCTCTTACACTGTTTAGTTTTGTAGCTCTGAAGGAAACAGTTTTCAGACTTGCCTCTTAGAAGCTGTTCCCATGACTGCATTTATTACCCGAAAAGTAAAATGCGTACATCTCTAAAATTTGGATTTGTAGTAGTTGCAGAACATTGGGCACAATTTTGTGCAGTGCTTCAGAATTTGAAGTTGCCTGTTCTTTGCCTTGGTGAGCTTACAGGTAAAATTTTGTCTTGAAGAGCCTTACTGTAGGGAGATCCATTCGACTTCTCTGTCTATCCTCATGCTACTGATACTGGTGGAGCCTCAGAATTCACCGTTGTTGGAAAAAACGTGGTAGTTAAGAATGATTTTTTTCTGATGAATCTGAATCTGAGTGAACTGCCTGCTTCGGGATATTCTGCTGTCTTCTGAGTATTTGAGAGTCAGGAATGAAATGTCAACTTTTAAAAATATAAACCAGTTGTGGGTTTTAGGCATCTTATTTAGAACAGACTTTTATTTCAATATAAATGAATAAATAGTCCAAGTGTCTTTTTTTTTTTCCTGAAAGTGTACATAATGAATGCTCTGTTATTGCACTGATATGGTTTTAAAATTATTTATGTCTGAAAGAGGAAATATTTAAAATGCCATTTGGCATTTTAATTTTTCTTTTGAGTCTTGGTATAGTTTAATTTTACTTGTCTTCTAAGTTCTCTACTTCTTTTGCTCTTGTAAGTTTTCCTCAAACAGAAGAGAATGAAGTGTAAATAAGGAAAGAAGTTGCCAAAGTTCTCTGCCTGTTGAAGTGATGTTATAATAATGTTAAAACTGCTACTTTTTATTGGCTCCGTGAATATACTGAAGTGTATGATCTGGTACTGTGATACTTGGTGAGCTGACATGGGTAGCTTGCTCCCTTCTTCTCATTTATCACCCACCCTTCCCAGCCATACTCTTCTTCCTGCCACTGTCAGGGCTTACTGGACTCCTATAATTCCCTGCAAGTGCAAGCTGCTCTTTAAACCAGCTTAAGAATTTGGTTAGTTTTCTGCTGTTACAGTGAGTTACAGACTGTAGAGAGGTATCTGATGAGCACTGGAGGTGGAACTGCATAACTGGAAATATGGGAGAAGCAGAGAAAGGTATACAGTCTTCAGTGAAGAAGTTCTCAGTGATTGTCTCTGGTGCTTAGGGGGGCCTGCGTTTCAAGGTGACTTTATTTTGGAACTTTGTAAGAAATAGATGATATATTGAAAATTATTTTAAAAATCTTTCCAAGTGGCAGTTCAAATAGACAAAATTGTCAGGTGCTGAGAGTGTATAACTAAAATAATCATTTACCATAATATAAACAATTATTAAATTATGTAATAATATAAAAATAATATTTTATAGTTACTTTTCAACTTGCTTTTTAAAGGAATTATTGTTTGCTGAAATAGGAGATTTACTGTGTGACAGAAGGGCTGCTAAACCCCCATTTTTCAGGAACTAATTTTCAAAATATTTTCTCTTCATGCCTGATGGAGAACATGGATGCATTTTTCTGTTGGTAAGAAAACCAGCCTCTAGACTTTACACATTTTTTTTCTTCTACTGAGTAAGAACAGCCTTTCCAAGTTTTTGGATGCTGTGCGCTTGTTATTTGAAGATCTTGTAATTGTTTATTGCTATTAGTTAAATGTTGACAAAGCTTTAAAGAAAATTTTTCATCTATGAAACTCAACAACTTTTACATGGACTTTTAAAACAGTCAGTTTCTTGGAGAATTAAATGGGATGTTTTTCAAAGCTTAGAGTGACTTTAAATATTAAGTATTAGTCCACTTGTACATAAGAAATGATTTGCTTTTGTGATGTAAGCTAAGAAAAAGCCCATCATTTTAGTGGAGTACATCTGGTGAGTAAAAGCTGCATATGGTGAGGACTGGCAAAGCTGTGAAACAGGAGTGCATTAAAAATATTGACATGAATGCTATGCCACGATCTCTAAAACCACAACACAGTTTCCACACTGCTTTCTTAAGTAGTTAAGAGGAATACACAATCTTAGCAAAGAAAGCACAAAGTTGGAGGGAAAAAAAAGTATTGTAATGTTGGGTTCAGAATCTTACACTTCATTTTTGCAGTAAAATAACAGGGTTACTTTGCAAATATGTTCTGAAGGAAATGATATAGCTAATGATAAAGCTAATAATTCGCTTTTGTACAAGAGTAATGGATATTGAAACTAGTGTTTGAGATCAGCTCAAAACCGGAACCAGGCACATGTGCAGGGTGGTACTTTTCATAATGTTCTTGCAGAGTTCTAGCAGCATCACAGCAGATTTCGGGGTATGCAGCTGATTAACAGGTAGTGCTGCCAAATAATTGATGTTTCTTTACTTCTTCCCAGATTTACGTATTACATCCAGTTAAATTGTTTTGGAAGTTACTCATATGTTAACATTACAAAAATCAGGGGCATATTCATCTGCTGGTGATAATGAGTCACAGACACTGCTGGTCACTAGGCATGAAGAATGGCTAGCATTTTACCAGCAGCAAAAGCCAGTAGCTTCTGTTAAGTAGTTAAGTTGGAGTAAAATAGCAAAGCTATTGTGATTATAAGTGTTATTCCCAAATTGTAGTTAAACTGTGTGCTATTAAATCCGCTTGAACAGGAGTTTAAAGAATGCATTTCATATAAACTTAATTGAAATTATGGGCTTTTTTTTGTCTTTTAAATTACCTGTAACAGTTTAAATGTATGTAGAGGGTCTTGGTTACAATCTCACATTATTAATGTAACCCTTTTCTGCATAGGTATTTCAGTTTATTACTTTTTCACCTCGTGTGATTGTTTCACTTTTTTTATGAAATAAAATTAGAACTCTTCTAGTTGGGCTTTCTGTTGCTGTCTGTCAGAGTAAAAGTACTTAGCAATTAATTACAATGAAAAGTTGTAGGAAAAGGCACTGGTATAACAAAGTAAGACCTGCTTAAAACCTTTTTTACACAGCAGGTGAAAAAGGCCTTATTAATGCTCAGAAGAAGAAAATATACCTTCCTCTTTGGCTGTTCTGTAAGTCACCTCTGTATATTTAGCATTGACAGATTTGGTAAGCAAAAAGTTATCAGATGTTATCAGCTCATTTGACAAATAAAAACAAATTATACAAAGGATCATATTTTAGGGTTCTAATGTGTAAAATAAAAATTCTTTCAGTTTATTTTTTAGATCAAATATGTTTACTTTAATTCACACTAAACCTTGTTCTTTCCAAAGTATCTGTTCACTAGGGAAAAGGTATATATCTTTGTCTTGTATTTGCTAACAAGTATAAGAAGAAATTCTAGTGAACCAAAGCCTGTTGATGCGAGCTAGTGAGACTGTTAACGTGGAACAGTTTAGCTTTACCTCCACCTGATTGCTTAAAACTACATTCTCCTGTCTATCAGGATTGTAAAACTCCAGTAAATCAAAGCTAGATACATAGAGGAAAAACAGTTTTTCTTTTAGAGATAGGGATAGAAATCTGAAGTTCTGGTTTTCAGGGATATATTTACAATCTGGGCTGCCTTTAAAAGCATCTTTGTAATTCAGACAGTAAAGTGCCCTTTAACAGGTCTGACAGTTGTGGAAAAACTAACAGGCTGAGAGAGCAGCTCTGTTGGTATTAAGGTGGTTTCACATTTTATGACCTACAGATTTGCTAATTTTGTTATTTTAAGGAAAGAAAAAAGACCATTGTTACACTTTTGTGCTGAAGTGCAGCAATGAGTAAATTAGGGTAAGTATTGCTGTCAACAGTAGATTACAGTTTTCATTATTTTAAAACATGCCAAGCATATGTTCTTAGTGAATTATTGGTTTGAACTGATGCAGACATGTCTCCAAAGTGAAATTTTGTAACCTTTATAATGGCAAGTCTCATGTGATTCCTACTAAGCTTTTCTTCTTTTAATGAAGGCAGAGGGGTATGGCACCAGTGAAATACCAGCACTGGAGTAATTTACTCTGTGGCCTCCAATATAGTGGGGTCTTCAGCATATTATAGAGTGGTTTTCTGAGATGGAAGTAGGGGCATGCTCTATATTTTTCAGGGAGCAATCTTGTTACAACATAATGTTTAGAATTATTCTTGGTTTTTAAGGTTGTTTTGTTGTTGCTATTTTTGGTTTTTTCTCTTTTTTGGTTATAAGAATTTAAAAATACTAATGTCTTTCTGGTTGCTCTTTGTAAAATGGGAATTATGGCCTCACTGTCACTGGTATTGTGGAGATTAATTAACCTTGTTTAGTTTTTTTGAGAATCTTAATGGTTGCAGAGGCCAGAAGGGAAGATTAAGTCTAAATTGACGTCCTCTCTTCTGTCCTGGCCCTTATATTTTATGTGGTTATTACTGGATTGAGTGTCTTGTTTGATACGAGCATAATGTATAGCTAGTGCTTCTGAGAGGGCATCCTACCTAATTTTACCGTTAAATCTGCTGCCTAAGTTGTCTTTGTTGTTGAAATTTGCTTTCTCTTTTCTGTGTGAATTGGTCAGACTTAGGCGTTCTGTAGGCAGCAGTCAGTTCACCTTTTCCTATTTAGATTAAAAGCCAGTAGTGTTCTTACTGTGAATGTACCTGCACACAAAAGATTTCATCAGCTCCTGATCTTCCTCCCCTTCTCTAGTTCTTCAGTTTACAAGTTCTTTGGAAATACTTTCCAGTGTTGCCTTCATCCATGCTGTTTATAGTAGTGCCTTTGACTTACTGTTAATATGCCAAGTGTAGTTAGATGTTTCCAAAACTTTGTACAGTAAGTGTGGTTTTAATTATCTGTCTTCAGAGTTGCTTTCAAGGATATGAGTGCTTGCTGCTTAGGTATGGCTTGATGTATTACCTAGACTAAGATCTGTAACTTGACATTCGTATGTGTTGAAACATATTTTGTTTAAATGAGCCCATGCCTCTGGGTAGTCCAGACAACTCATCGCGTTGTCACTATTTACCAGTGTGGCATATAAAAAAAAAATTTTCTAGAAGTGTCATCAAATATCCTTTGTTTTGTTCAGAATTTTGTGTGTGAGATGCAACTGAAGTGATTCTTGCAAGTACTATGCAAAAGATGGGTGTAGAATGTTAAGGCAGCAGGTTAATCACCTTTTGAAAGTGTCAGCTCCTAATAGATTGGATGAGACCAATAAAAGAGATGTTACAGGAATTTCAAAACATGGGCTTCCTTTCTTGCATGACTACTGGTCAAGTGATTTTTAATACTGGCCTCTTAGGAAGAGGTATAGATAGCACAGATGTTAAGTAGATTGCTAATAGGGAAGTGGAAGTTTTTTTGTGTAAGTCAGTTCTTTTTTTTTTGAGCACCTGGGAATCCAGTAGAAGCTAATGTGGAGATGTGCATATTTAGGCACACGAACAAAATCATACTTTTTGTTTTAATTGCTTATTTCCTTTTGAAATGTTGACAGATGTAATACGTACTCAAAGCATTATCTGTTTGCACAATTGAGGTTGCTACTAGTGGAAATCATAGTCAGAAAGACCTGTAGTTTCACATTCTTTAGTTTATTTGGCTATTGTGGTCTATGTTTCTGTAAAACATTTGCAAAATGCTGGAGATTGGAGAACAAACATGTGGAATTACTACCGTGAGGTTTGGCGTAGCTTTTATGAGATGCTGAAAAATGCAAAAGGCAGCCTAACACATCCTTTATAAATTCAGGAATAAATGAAATGACAATTTATTTAGAAATACAGAAATTACCTATCCTGTGGAAGCTGTTTCCTCATATGGATTTTACTTATATTTCATTTTACACAACTGGTATTTATTGAATGTGTAGTTGAATACTAAATGTCTAATACTAATTTTTTTCTTGCCTAATAATGAACTCTCGGAAGAGGGTTCAGCTCTGTCATTTATTTAGCTAAAACAAAGCTTGAAAGTGTTTTTAAATGTCAAATTCGAATTCTAAATTAATTTCTTTTAATTTCTAATAAAGTGGAGTTTGTACTGGAATGGATACAGGATGGAATTGTTAATTCTCCAGCTTAATTTTTTTGGCCTGAGCTGTGATTGCAATCAAGAGCAGAGATTCAGAGTTGTGCAAGTTTTAATGTTTTGTAATTGTGGTAAAAGTTCCTAAATTGCCAGTCAATTTTTAGTTACTTTTTCCTTGTACCTTTAAAATATAGTATGATGTGTTTAAAGTCTTATAGATGAGTAGATGTTTTCTGGACTTTTTATGTACTGTGACAGTATTATATGAAAGCAGTGCAAAATATGTTTTGGTAATGGATCCAGAAGAATATGTACAGGCAGTGCAGGTGTGTGGGTTCTCTTGTGGATGGTCTTGATTAATCTGCTTTTGGTTTTGGTTCATATGTGGAAACAAAGCAGCCTTTCAGCAAAAGAAACAATGAGGGAAAGTCTGAGATCTCTTCCCTTAGAAAGAACTACAGAGAGGAGAAACAATCATTAAATAAAAATGAGTTGAAACTACTTTTGCTTTAAGAAAAATCAGTTGTGCAGGATGTTCTTAAAAGTTTCAAAGTTGTGTGACGCACTGTTGTAAATGTTTATCTGGTATATTTTCCCTCAAAAACAGTTACTAATGATATTTAACTTCGGTATTTTAGTTTATATTTAAAGTCATTATATATTAAGTAGTGTAGACACATATAATTTCTTTTTTCCCACTTTTAACTGGTCTCAGCAGATGGTATGCATTAAAGATCCAGCTATTGCTGGCAGGCAGCTGAGCTTGGTTTTCTGCCACAAGTCACATGTCTTGGACCAGGCGGCTTCGCTGAAGGCTTTGTCACATGCCAGGGGCTCCGCATCAACCGAATCCAGCGGTTACTTTGGAATTGAGTAACACACCCTAATGCTAGCAGAAGTTGTTAACTGTTTTGGGGATGAACTGAACTGGGTTTTTTTTCCTTCTTTCAGGCTTTTTTAAAGCACGGCAGTAGTGTAGTCTTCACCATTATTGTTTCTGTTTTAGCTAAGGATTTAAGTGCATTAAAATATGTAGTTACAGAAATGAGTTTACAGTGCCTATTTTTACTTCCTTGGTATCTTTTTACATTGGCAAGCTGTAAAATCAGCTGAGTCACTTCATTAGAGTTTAGGGATTAGCTCTGGCAGGAGCTTACTGCTGTAGCTATTTAAGAATTTTGTATCCGTGTGGGTATTTCTGTTCCTAAAGAGGTGGGTGTATGTGTAAAGGTTCGGAAGTGTGTCAGCATATGGAGTTATGCTGATTGTAGTGCTGTAAATTCTGTAGTAATATAATTACACTGACAAATTTTCTTAGCCTTTCTTGAGATCAGGATGATTATGATATTTAGAAAACGTTTTTAGATCAAGTAAATTTTTTGCGGAGAAAGAACATATATTAAAGAATTTTTGTATTATGCTCTTTATGACTTAATAACTCATTTTAACACTGAAAGTATTAATACATTTATTTAAATATAAATTATACAGAATCAGGACCTTTTAATGTGGTTTACTTCTTGATGTCAGTACAGGGAACAGAGAATGCTCTAGTGCCCTCATCTTAATAGATCAGAAAATAAATGGGAAATATTGATATGGAGTATTACCTATTTTGGACAAACCTGTCTTTTAGCGAGATCTTTGAAACATGGTGGGTGGAAAACTTGGAAGATATTAAGTAACAGCGGCTCTTCTCCTGGGAGTACAGGAATGAAGTTGGGTGGACACTGAGAGCTGCAGGACTTAAAGTAATTAGCAAGAGATGTAGTGTGGGTTGTAGAGTAACCTCATTAACTTGAAGTCGGTCTTTCACTAAGGAGTAACACAGAGTGACCTCATTAATTCACTAAGTAGTCCCTAATCACTCTTCTAAAGTACACATTTGTAAGTGCCCAATGTGATGTTAATACAGCTGCCTAGAAATGAAAATCTAAAAAGATTTTTCTTTCATTTTCATGTTTATTAGAAGAAGGGCCTAAATAGAAACCTGAGCTTCGGAGGTACCTATTTGCCATTATTTTCTGATTTGAAAGAATAAAACTAATTAAAGAATAGTTTTTTCTGTATTAAAGAAAACTCACCATTATCTTTTTGCTTGTTCCACTGCAAATAGGTCATTGTGAACAGTGATTCGTTGCCTACAACTTTAAGAATTTTTTTGTCATAGTTTCTTTTTTTCTGAGGTATATTACTTTTAGTTAATATATGGTCTGGATAAAACACGTGTGAATGTGGTTTTGATATTGGGATGATTTAGAAATTATGCATTTAGCTTTTTTTCTCCTTGGTGGGTGTTGATGCTTGCAGTAATGGAAGGTTTATTTGTGTATTTTTCTCTTGGAAATCAAAAGCATTATCTGTCAGTAGATGGAAGTGTACTTAAAGCTGACCATTGGTTGCTGTCCTGTCACATCAGTTCATTCAGTGCTGTAGCTCTGACCTCAGTCTCCCTTCTGTCCCAGGTAGTTTTGACAGCTTTGTTTTTCCCATGTAGACTGTTTTCTAAAGGTGAGTCCAATGTTCAGCCTTTGTGTGTGTTATAGACACTCCTGGAATGCTTTGTTTTACTACCTGTCAAAGTACGTTTTAGTTCTGAGCATAGCCTTTGTTGGAACAGCAGTAAGGTCTATATTATAAAGGGCCCTAATTTTCCACAGCAAGTATTTGAAGC
The DNA here is from genome assembly GCA_013398015.1 of Oreocharis arfaki. Lineage (NCBI taxonomy): Eukaryota > Metazoa > Chordata > Aves > Passeriformes > Paramythiidae > Oreocharis > Oreocharis arfaki. Next base: position 1,197 of record VZRR01009907.1, on the reverse strand, counting down.
AGTTTTAGGTCCTTTTGATCCATTTTGGCCTGCCTAGGGAAACCAGTAAGGATTTACCTTGGAATTATGGTGCAATAGTGATGCATACATAACATGATTTGTCTGACTCACTCTTTGATTCCTGCTGGTGTTGACTGTATTTGCTTACTTAGTGCTTCATTAAAAAGAGGGGCTGGTCCTGAAGAGGTGCTGTGCTTGCCCCGTTTGCTCGAATTTCTTCTAGGTAAGCAGTGGATTTCTCTCCCCTCTGCTTAGGCTTACCTATGCTTCCCCCTTGCTTATGCTTTAGTGCCTTTACTTGGGATTGGATTGAGTGGAGGCTCAAGGGCTACTCTGAAAATCCATTTTCACAATTTTGAGGCATAAAGACCACCCACTGAATAAAGGCAATACTTTCCCTCTCTTTTTATTGATCAAATGCCGGCACAGAGAAATCCTCAGTGGAGCTGCCTGAAAAGAAGAGATAGGTGTACTTTGGGCATTTGCTATATGGCTCTGATGGTGTTGCACCCCATCTCTCATTGTGGGGCTGGTGTTCCCACCTACCCCTGCTAGTTCTTTCTCTGGCACTACTCACACAGGTGTGTTCTTGTCCCTGAGACAACACAGAGCTGATGCTCATAGTTTCTACTACAGGAGTGCCATGTCATTGCTTAGTGCAGATTTGGGGATTGAAGGGTGATCGCTGTAAAGCTGACCTGTGTCCTTTTGTTCGTATGCAGTTATTGATAGAAAAGTTAGCTACAGCATAAAGACTGAAGTCCTTCGAAATGACTGCTAGGCAATTGTATGCTGTAATTGTTCGGCCACCTGTTTGAGAAGATCCTGGCTGAAGCACCAGGGATGTGTTCGTATACCCTTCTTGCCTGCTATTACAGGCTGAACCATTGACGTAGACTGTGTGTGAATGACAGAACTGGTACTTTCTGGTCTGTTTTTTTCAGGAACTTTATGCACTGATAAGGCCTGGGGGGACTTCGGCAAGTCAAAAGAATCTGTGTGTGCTTATGAGTGTAATCTGTGTATCTCCACAAGAGACTCCACAACCTTTCTGTTTGTAGTTGCCAAGTCACTCTCCATGACTCCGTGAAAAGTCATTGCAGTCCCGTGTTACTGGAAAAGGAAATATTGAACCCATCTATGAAGGGTAGAAAGGAGGACCATGGAAACTACCACCCTGTCAGCCTCACCTCTGTG
>VZRR01009906.1:833995-861694 GCA_013398015.1 Oreocharis arfaki | reverse complement strand
AGGAGCCTATTCCAGCATGGGCCTCCCCGGGACTCTCAGCCTCCTCTCAGGCATCTGCTTACTCCAGCTTGAGTCTCCTCCATGGGCTGCAGGGGCACAGCTGCTTCACCATGGGCTGCACCACGGGCTGCAGGAGAATCTAGGCTCCAGCGCCTGGAGCACCTCCTGCCCATACTCCTCCGCTCACCTTGTGTCAGAGTTGTTCCTCTCACATGTTCTCACCCTGCTCTTCTCTGCCTGCGATTACACCTGCACAAAACTGTTTTTTTTCCTCAAATATGTTATCACAGAGGTGTCTCCACCATTCCTGATGGGCTCAGTCTTGGCCAGTAGCAGGTCCATCTTGGAGCTGGCTGGCGTTGGCTCTGATGGACATGGAGGGAGCTTCCAGCAGCTTCTCACAGAAGCCACGCCTGTGACACCCCTGCTGCCAAGAGCTGGCCACATAAACCCAAGACACCATCATACTGAGAACAGAATGGGAACCATAATACTTCAAAAGTTTATTTATTTTATTTAATTCCATGAAGGTTGTTGTTCAACTTCTGTAGACTCAGCCCAGACCTGGGTTTCAGGAAGGGGTCCTAAAATACTAACCTTCACAAGGTTTTCTGAGCTTCACTGTACATGGGATATTAATGTAAAGTAGTCTTAAGTAAATATTTTTGCCAGGATGGAAGAGGCTAAGGGAAAGCTGAGAAAGATGATGGTTAGTTCATAATCAACAGCAAGGTGGCTCTTGTATAGATAAATAAAGAATTAGAAAATTTATTTCTTTGTCCTTATGTTTAAATTTAAGACTCTGAATTTCTTTGGAACATTGGAACATGTTTCCCATAGAGATTGTGAAGCCTCTGGCTTTGGAGATACTCACAACCCAACCAGACACAGCCTTGAGCAACCTGCTGTATGTGACCCTGCTCTGAGCAGGAGGGTCAGGCAAGACAATCTGCAGAATTGATTGAACAATTCCAGCTTGAACGATTTTACAATTTCTAGGCCAGTTTTCCAACAAACGTAAAGTGCACAGAAAATTACAGTGAACAGCACCATATCCTGTAAGGTCTTTGGTTCCAAGGACATTTTATTCAATTTTTCATTCACACAGGCAATGGAAATCCAGAATACAGGGCACATTGCCATCAAAGATTCAGCATAGCCAATTGTCATGTCATTGCAGGGGAAGACCTTCAGAAAACTGTAATACCATTAAAAGGCAAGTGGCTGGATGTTTTGCAAGACCTGAATCCTAACTTCTTGACTGGCTAGCCATTCATCCTGTGTGTATAACTGTTTCATATTTACCCCCGTGTTCTTTACCACTAGGGAGCAAGATACCAGCAGATCTTGAGTCATTTATGTAATTTTTGTCTTGATGAAGCCATTACCGCAGCATTGTCCCCAGCCACTCTGGTTTCCAATAGGCCACAGACACCCTGGTGTGATCAGAAACAGGGTAACTCCCATGGGTGCAGCTGCCAGGAAGGAAGCCATGTTTGCAGCTGATATTCACAGCCCTTTCTGCTCTCACAGCCAACAGAGGTATTGAAGGGCAGAACACACTTGGAAACTGCAGGTACTTTGGAGCAATATAAGCTAAATTACCTACAGAAATGTTTTTGTAACTTGCACTTTCTGGAATTCAGTAGGCAAAGTGTAAAACTACATTGTAAGCAATAGGATTTCTGACCTTGACTGGTGGTTAGGTTATGTCAGATTTGGTACACCAGAGAGAGAATACAGCTTGTATATAAAAGTGTATAGCTCAGTTGTTCTCGGTACAGTGAACAGAGCCTTTGCAGTTTAGCTCTGATTTTGCTTGTGATCTGCCATTCCTTTGTATTTTTCCCTAGAGTTTGTTTTGGTGTCGCTCAGGAGTAGGTACTGTGCTTCCTTTTTCTCACAAAAGCAGATGAAGTTGGTGGCTTTTGCTGAGTGTCCTCTTAAAATCATACTTGAATTTAGCAGTCATTGAGTAAGTTCTGGAGATACCTGCTGCTAATTTCGTACTTGGACATTTATTTATCACAATGGCTATTACGATGTTGTGATCAGGTTCCATCTAGGCAATCTTAAAATAGTGTGTCTGTCAAGTCATGAAAAATGGATACAGCTCCAAGCCAGTATGGCTGATGTTTTCATCCGTCTTGCTGATAATTTACTTGTTAGTAAATTATAAAAATTTGTGAAGAGCCATTTTCAGTCACAGTTCTTTCTTTTTTATCTTGTGTCTTAATTAGATCCTTTTCCAGGTATTTACAACATGCGTAGCAAACACCATTGTGCTGAGTAACACGCCCAGATTTCTCAAGCTGTAGCTCCTCTATTGCTAAGCCCCAGGTTATAAGAGAGTAACTTGAGGTTTGTCAGCTTTCTGGTGACTGGTTTGAAGGTTAAGTAGTAGAGATGTGTTTGCTTCTTGATCTGTGATGAAATAGAGTTATTTTACCATCCAGTTACATGATCATGTTTCAGTAACCGTTTTTTGGCCTTGACAAACCCATCAGGTGGTGATGAAGGTTCATTCTGAGTTGGCTACATCGCTGTGCAGTAAACATGAGCCTGCTGAAATTATCTTTTTGTGTTTTTCCTATGCAGCCACAATGATAGAAGTTGGGTTGGAAAGAAAGTGAAGCCGGATTGTTCTAATTTCTCCCAGAATAGTCCTCTGTTAATATATTCTCATGGAAATTCTGGAATAATTTTTCTGTCTTCTAGCTTCTATTTGAAACTTGTCTATAAAAAGGAAATACTGCCACCTTACCCAAGGATCTAATGTTCTGTAATGTTCTCTTTTGGTTGTTAGTAGTATTGCAAGTGCACCAATATTTACCTGCAGTCACTGGACTAAAAAGGAAGAAATAAGGAGGAGGATTATCAAGATTGCTCCTAGCAGTGGTGTAAAGGTTTACTTCATGACTGTAGTAGCTGCTGACTTTCATGCATAGTGTATTCAGGACAGTTATACTGAAAAGGAATCCTTGGAAAAATATGTCCCAAAATGAAGGAAGTATGAGGGATAAGCAGTCATTCTATTGATACTTCAATCTGCAGGTCCAGATAACCCTGGAGTCCTAAAATTGAGCGCAACAAAGGAAAAGCTGTCATACCAAAAGTCTGTTAGACCTCATAAGGTCACTAATCAGTAGGGAATGCCTAGTGAGAAGTAAAAGTATAGGAAAATGTAGAGTTGCATGCTTTAAAATGCACTCCTGCCTGTCCTTGTCAGCAGAGGAGGTGGTTGGTTCATTTATAACAATAAATCTCAAATGGCTTGAGCCACTTCAGAAAGGGTGATACCAGCCGGTGCCCATTTGTCTGAGCAAGATGAGTTGGGTAATAAGCTGGCTGTCATGTTAAAGTCAGTCCTTTAGAAATAATGGAAAAGAAAACATGGGATTTCTTTGATAAGAAATAAAAGGGTAGAAATATAACTAGTACTAGTAAGTGTGGCTTAGGGAAAAATGATCTTGGCAGACACACCAAACTTCATTACTGGAGTAGGTGAGAAGCTTCAGCACGACATTAATTGTGTAGATGGAGCAGACTTGGGTAAGGTGCTTTGTCGCAGATCGACACTAACAATCAGGCATGGACGCAGCTTTCATTCACACGCCAACGTTTCGGGCTAACGGGTAAAAGTCTGGCCCCTTGTTTATTTTCACACTTATATACATATGTACAGACAATCAACAATTGGATGAAGAGGTTAAGCCTCTCCAAATTGATAGGATATAAATTCAGTCTATCACCTTCCTCCGCCTCTGGAGAAGGAATGCAAAACAATTCTAAAAGTACAGCCTAGAAAAGATTCGTTACAAAAACATGGGCATTGTTTATCTTACAACTTATGAGAAAGTCCTTCACTGCTAACGCGAACAAGGCATGCAGTGAAAAACCAGGGCGACATCACTTCATACTACATACACCAAGTCTCCCTTACTTTTAGTATCGTATGTTAAATGGCTTAAAAGCTGGTGGACTGACAGTTGTGAAGAAATACATAGCATTGCAGAAATACCCTAACAATTGGATTGTTCAAGGAGGTGGAACCTTACTTATGGCCCAGCACTTCCATTGTGGTCTAGAAGTCATCGTAGAGTTACTCCTGGTTCTCTTTGTGGCTGTGGCAAAGTTGCTGGAGTTAGTACATACGGTGATGAGGAAAAGATAATAATGCAGACACATCACACAGGCTGGATTACTTTGTAAATTGAACCACTTGAATAAGTTATGTCTTAATCTGTGCAAGTGCAAAATTGTGTGTCTAGGATTAATGAATGGAAATCATGTACCTAGAGGATATTTCTGAATCTTGGAAAGCAGAAACTTCAGAAAAGATGAATGCAATCACAAGACACCTCAAGAAGAGCCTCATATACACATGGGACAAAAAGGGCTGCTGGTCTTTGGGGATGCTCACAGCAGAGTGGGAAGTAGAAATAAGGTGAGTTTGTATCTGCTGGGTCCTGTTTTATAAATAGACCAAAAACTGGAGAAGCCACAAAGAATTATAAAAGAATTTGGATGCTTAAAAAGTCTGTAGCTGTTTAATACCACCAACAACAAAAAAGTAGACATGAATCATATAGTGCTTTCCTGGTAGTAGGAATTCACTTCAGTCTGGAGAGAGACATGGATAGCTGAAGTTTAAACAAGATAGATTCAATCAAAAAACAGACTTGACTTCCTAAATGATAAATGGTGATCAATCACAAGCAAAACATAATGGATGGGATGGGTCTTCCTCCCCTCAATGCTTTCACCTGCAGATTGGATGGTGCTTTCTGGCATTTCTGCCCAAGTCCCTTGGTTCACAAAGGAGTGAGTAAAATTTAATGGCTTATGCCATAGAGAGATTGATATTAGGCCATCTTTTACAATCCTCCGCTGCCCTTTCACAGGTAGAGGAGGTATCTAGAAGAATGTAGTTTCTTGGAGTCCTATTTTTCAGTGGACTGATGTTTTCTATCTAAGAATAGTTTCAAATAATTTCTTTTGCTCTGTCAAGACACGCCCAGGCTTAGTTGCTCTTAATAGACAACAGATTTTCTTGTCCATTTTGCAGTCTTTGTAGTGCCGTTCAGAATTTCTCAAGAATTGTCGAGACATTAATTTGTGTTTGTAAGTTAAATTACTGTAATTATCCAGTACAAACCTGTAGAGACTGAATTCTGTAGAGTCCTCTAGTGTCCATACTGGGGTGCTTGCTCTCAGACAGCAATGCCTGTTTCTCTCCTCTCTTCTCATTCTCAGATATTACAGAATTGATATTTCCAAATATTGCCAAGACTTTATTGGCAGACTGACACCCTATTCCTGGTGGTTTGTGATGACTGGTTTAGGAAGGGGTCTATCTATGGACACCACAAGCATGTATTGCCATCACTAGTCCTTCATTATCTCTTGGCAACCACTTAGTCCTTCAGAAAAAATGTCCCAGGCTAGATGGTCTCAAGGGTTTTCATGCAAGACCAGTGAAGAATGGGCTGTGACCCACAAAAGAAAATGCATCAGGAATTACTGAATCACAGCCTCTGTGCCTAAAATGGCTCTGAAAAGAAGGTTCTTCAACTCCTCTCACTTGGGGCAAAAATCATGGTGAGAAAAGAATTGCTGGAACCTCCCACAGCAGCACTGGTTATTGCTGTCCGCTGTGACGGAGGCATGTGGCCATGCACAAAATCTCAGTGGGTGAAGCAGAACCCCTTGAAATTCCCTACAGAAAAGTGAAGACAGCTCAAGTCATCTGGAATTCACAGGATCCGTGGTATGAAGCCTTGCATCATGCTATGGCCAAGGAGCCAACATCATGGAATTAAGCAAAATCACAGCATGAGAGAGGTGCAGTCAGACCAAAAGGACATGAGGTGCTCCGAGCTGTGATGCAATGTTATGAGGAGTCAGGGGTTGGCATTCATGCTGAACAGGGGACTGAGAAGCCTGCATGATTAATCTTTCTGGTGGGTAGGAGATCCCAGGACTATAAAACTGGCCAGGTCTTGATCAGTGTATGCGATCCATAGGCACCAAGTGCTTTATAACCTTGCATTCTTCTCCAAAGGCATGGTTCATAGAATCAGAATGGTTTGGGTTGGAAGAGTCCTTGGAGATCATCTAGATGCAGCCCCCTGCCATGGGCAGGGAACCTTTCACTACACCATTGTTTGTCTTTGGTGGCAGGCTGCTCACAAGTAGGGAGGCAGAGTAGCTGCCTCACTGAAGACACAGAACTCCAGGACAATCACCTGCCGTGTCCCCTGGCTTCAGCAACTGCCAGTCCCGGGTTTGCTGCAAGAGCTGCTCCCACCAGGCAGTATCCTCACAATGGACCTGGAGCACGAGACTGCTGCAGCTTGGTGTGCTGCCCATCACTGTCCCCTGGGAGCCCGTGAAGGGGCTTTGACCCATCCATCTGCACTTTTCCAATTACTGCTGGTGTTCAGGATGCTCCCTGAGCGAGCTGAAGAAAGAACTGGCTTGGTGTTGTCAGGAAGCTTCATATAGTTTCTGGGAAGCAAGGCTTGGAAAGGGGCCCAGGCTGTCACAGTGCCTGTGTTTTGGGTAGCATCTGGCCTGATGTCTGTCACAACAAATGGCTGGCCACTGAGACAGGCACATTACAGCCAACACTACACATGCAGACAAAGCCACCAACTGGCTTCAGCTCATGATGCTTGGGGACAAAAGGGCCATATGCACTTGTCTCCAATTCTAGAGTGAATTTAGACAACCAGAATTGGGATGCTCAGTGAACTGCCTGTGCGTACAGGCAGCCACAATGCTTGGGAGCCAAAGGCTTGAGGGGAAAGAAAGATGAATGAAGCTGTAAGAAATACTTTCTTTTGATGAGAAATTTAGTTGCTACGAATGAAGTAATGAAACAAAGATTGACCTTTACAATCGTGTGTTAGTACACAAAATTTTTTTGAAGAAATTAAAAATGCTCATTAAATAAAGCAAAAGTCTTTCAAAGAAGGTTTTCATGGCATTATAAAACATAATTTTACCAAACATCAACGTAGACATTGCTGGGATCTGCGTAACACTGAAAAATAAGGTATTGGAGGAATATCTGTGAAACAAGTATGGCAACGTTCATTTGGAGAAATTTCTTCATGATAAGGCTGGGATAATGGATAGCAAAGGAGTGGGAAATATGCAAACTGAACAGTGAAACATGATCTGAGAATTTTATTTGTTGCTTGGGGTCTGAAAAATGTATTTGAATTTAAATTTTCTAATGGTTTCTACTTATAAAACCAGAGTATTTTAAAAATGTTTTCAGATATACTGGACTGACGACCAACTGGCATGCTTTTTATTCCAGTATTATCATGTATCTTAGAGAACCGAGTCAAATGTAAAGAATCCCAGAAGAGGAGTGCAAGGCACTTGTGTTTGGTCTGTCTGTGCCGTGCTACACAGGATAGTTGTAGAGAAAGAGCAAAAGAGGGTCCTGATATTCATTCTTTGTCTTTTCTCTTTCTGTTATACAAAGTCAACAGGTTGGACCTGACCTTATACGTTTAAATCAGGAAAATGTTGAAATCTCTACAGCTGGATATAGCTCAGATAACCTCTCTACGTAAAAATACCAGCAATGTGCAGTGCACTGTCACTTACTTTGAAGCTGTCTGACATTTTGCATTGCACAGGTTTTCAGTTGCTCGTAAAACTTTGCCAGCTTTCACAAGTCTGAAATTTTCCCTAAGGGGTGTTGGCCTCAAACTGAATTTTTTTGGAAGATTCCAGACACAGTTTTTTCAGCTGCCTCAGATCAAAATACAGATTATTTGCCCTTGTAGAGAAAAGAAAAAGACAAAAGAGAAAAAGAAGAAAAGGAAAGAAAAAGAGAGAAGGAAAGAAAGGAAAGAAAAAGAAGAAAGAGAAAAGGAAGAAAAGGAAAGAAAAAGAGGAAAAGAAGGGAAGAAAGAAGAAAAAGAAAAAGGAAAAGAAGAGGAAAGAAAAAGAAGAAAGGAAAAAAGAAAAAAGGAAAGAAAAGAAAAAAGAGTTGTTTTGTTTTTTTTAAATTGAAAAGCTAAATTTTAAAAACTTGAAAACAGATCTTACATTTAAACAGCAGGGTGGTCCTTGTGTTGCACGGGAGTCCCTTACATCCTGTGGAGAACTGATAAGTTATTTGTCTGCATTAAAATCTCTGAAATGTCTTGGTTTACAAATATTCAGCAAACTTCTTAATACTTAGTTGTTAAAGGAAGGCTTTCACAGGCAATTTTATTTCTAGTGCTTTCTGTAGTGCTGTGCAAGCTTAAAGGAATTTTTAATTAGGTAGGACGGTTAATTATTTATTCTGCAATTTCTAATAACATCTCTTAGTTTGAGCTCTCATTGGTTGGGGGGGGAGGGGAGACACGGACGTAAAAAAAAAAAAAATCCATGATTTACTCTATAATTCTGTAAGCTCACATTTCATTTGCCTTATTTGCCCATGATTCAAAGATAGACCTAGAGTTGTTGGTGAGTACATGTAACAAAGGTAAAAGGACTAGTAAATGTTCAACCTGATACATTGTTGGAAGTCAGCACTGATGGATCTTGAAAAAGAAACGGTAGAGAAGATTCGAAGTGTTAAAGAGTTCCTTTTCTCTTGGCTGATAGAGTTGTAGATGGCCCCGAGGGTTATCTGCTCCGGTGACTATATAAGCGTTGTGTTTTGGAATGGGACTGCCAGCCCCTCCCTGTTTCTCTAGTAAATAGTTTAACAAGAGAGCAGGACGTTACAAACCAAACCATTACATTGAGGGACCAACCTTCTTTTTGGGGAGACTTTAATGGGACAACACTGATTTTTAGTGTTTGTCAGTTCAAAGCTGTGTTATTTGGTCTCTTTCCAGCAAAACTCTTCTGTTGCTACTTTAACCGTACTCCCCTTAAATGGATGGGAGCTGGTGATCTGCTTCTACCTGGAGCAGCTTTCATCAGTCCATGAAACTGCCAGGTTGCTCTGGAATGTACCAAGAGTCCACTTTCCTGTGATGTTACGTGTCAAAACAGACACCTTCCCATAAGGCTCAAAATGCTTTCAAAGACAAATGTCAGGTTTTAACTGCAAAAATAAATTCCCAGCATGAACACACAGATTGGTAGAACAGCAACAGTGTGAAGTAGCTAGGAGTTTAAAGGAGGAATTAAACTTTCAAAAAAATGGAAGTAATTTAAGATCTCACTTTCCAAAACACTTAAAGCACAAGCTCACCTTCAAGTGCGTAATGGTCCCAGCAGTGTTAACAGGACAATTTGTGTGCCTGAAGCACGCAAGAACACAGTTTGCAAGGCTGTTCCAGTGTTTGCTGGCTCGGCATGTTTAACGCGTGCTAACAGACAACGAGGCAAGAGGCAAGGAGCCAAAAGCATAGGGAGAATATGTGAATGCTTGTGATTGCTGTGGAAGGACTAATTACACCCCCATACCTCTTTCTGGTGTGAAGTATGGCTCCATGTTAGATTTTTAAAGGATTAAGTTGTATGCAATTACTGCCAAAGCAATAAATGGGAGACAATTTAAAGAAATAAAAATACTTGTTGTTAAACTTCGTTATCAACAGCATTTTGGCTGTAGCCAAGAAAAAGTAAAAAAAATTATTCTATTTCTGTATGCCCAGTGCTAATCACCAAGGTTAAAAAAAGCTGCTTTAACGAAAACTTGCAAAAGCTGAGCCTTAACTCTGTTGTGTGGTAGTTAGAATGATGTTGCAACTGAAGTATTTTGAGATACATAATAGATTACCTAATCAAATAGATGATTAAGCAAAACCAGGAAGAGAAATTAGTTCAGACAACCTTAAGGTGCATTTGCAGGAGAAAATACTTTTCAGGTCTTCATTGAACACCAAATAAACCAAAATAACTAAACATAGAAAAGTGTAATGTTTGGCAGGGGAAGGGGCTTTCTAAATAACGTAATGAATCTAGTCTAGTATGCTGGATTTCTTCACGAATGCCCGCACAGAGTCAAAAAAGGAGAGCTGGTGCCCTGGTTCATTTGAATCCTTAGGATTGTGTAACATGAGACTTAAGTGAATCTTGATTTTTTTTCCCCAACTGTACTGAAATACTCAAAAAAGTATACTCGGCTTTAGAAAGAAACTGTTTGAAATAAAAAGTTGGTGTTTTATGAATGCATAGCCTGCAATTTCCTAATGGAGCCTTCCTCAACACAAGTAAATATCACGTATATTAACATCACTGTGACTAAAATATTTCAACAGTTTTCATATGTTTGAGCACAGTGTTCTAGTTCCTTGTTCTATAAAAGTTTTATAAAAGACATCGAAGAATATGTATTTATTTAAATGTTTGAGGTAATTCCTTGAACAAGATGTCTGTTCCTTGGTAACAAAATTCTCTTATTTGTTCTCTCTTCATTGCATATATAGTGCCCACGTTAGGAGACTTGTTTGTTTGGTTTTTAATCCTTTCAGGGTAAGAAAGGAGAACTTATTTACATACTTGTACCACTTATATACAGTTTTTGACTGTTACAGCTGTTATATTATTCACCATACACCAAAGTCTCTGTAAAAATGCTTATTCTAGCTGGATTTAGTCTGGAAAGGTATAAAACAAGCACTTTTACTACACCACTGGGATGGACTGGAGATGTATGGAACATTCGATGAACATGCACAGATGTAGCTTTACAGAAACAAAAGCAGCTACACGAAGCCAGAGCACATTAGTAATTTTAGCACTATGGTAAGTGAACATAGTGAACAGCAGCCGTTAAGCCAACTCTGCCAAAAGAATTGTGGCAATGGAAGAACTGATGAGTGAGGAGTGGTGTCCACAGGCTCCGGTGATGTCAGTAAAAGGCAACTGAACATGTTGTGGATGTGCATGGGCCGTGCCACGGCCAGGAGGGGGCGGGGGCTGGGAACCGGCAGACGGTGCTCTGGGGTGCTGGTGTGGCTAAGGGAGGGCAGGCGTTCGAAACTTTTTATAAATGTTTAGCCCCAGCCGGGCAGCAAGAAGCGACCCAGAACGGCACGGGCGGCAGAGCTGGGACTTTACACTGGCAGAAGCACTGATGGGAAACGGGGCCGGGCAGAAGTTTAAACCTTTCCTGCAAGCAGTCTGGAGGCTCATCCACATGACTCCACATGGAACAACAGTAGGAACCCTTTCCGCAGCAGTGAGCTAGAAGGAAGCACTTTTTAAAGTGCTACAAAACAAATGCAATAAAAATCTAATTTTAAAATGTTTTTGGATTTCATATATACTAGGACCAAATCAACAAAGGTGTTAACTGAAAGTTCGTTCTTCACTCTTTCAGAACAAAATCTGGTATTTGGCTGGAAATGGCGTTTCCCAAATCACACTGAAATCTCAGAAATAACTACTGACACCACACTTCAACTTTGTACCACTGCACAAAATATCTACATATTTGTGCTAAAGCAGCACAATGTATTAATCATGCTGCCTTCCTAAATACTGAAGTAATGCATGGTAGAGCCAAGGTGGTTAAAGGAGCATTATCTTTCTGCCTTTATGATTACAAACCAACTTTTCCTAAATCCTCTTCTTTTAAAAGTGTACAATGCAACAATTTTTGTTTAGTCTAAACCTACCCATCCTTCTGAAAGACTGTATCTTTCTTGGTATTTTATAGCTGTTTCTTCAAATAATGAACCTCAATAAACATCATGCAGAAATATATGCTCTTAATTTTATCTCTTTTCTTTATCACAGAATTACTCTTTTTAGTTTCTGCTCAGCCATTCACTGATCATCTTCTGCTGAGGTAGTGTTATTTATATGCAACACTGTTAAGTAATGTGTGTATGTACTAATGCCTTAGAGAAAACTTCAGTATGAATTAAGATGATTACTCTTCTCACATTTTCATGAAACCAGGGCCTTGAAAGCCAACGTTGATAAAAACAAAGAATAAAAGCAAACCCAGTAGTAGTTGTTAACTTGCACTGGTCTGGTAGGTTTCTCAGATGCCCCGAGTCTTTAGTGAAATATTTCTTGAGGCATTACTCTTTGCTCCCAATAGCAAGGAGGTACCACTGTACTGGCACTCTCCTCAAATCAGGCTCTGATGGATTACGGAAGAGGTGCAGTGAGCGACGTGTCAGTGCTGGTGGCACCCACGCTGCCCCGCTCTCCAGCTACTGCTCCAGAAGTGGCTTGTGTGACAAGTGTGCCCTGGCTACCCAACCCCTTTGAAATGCAAATGCACATCTCTGTGCAGGCAGCTGAGTATGACCTATAGAGGGTAAAAAAAAATAAAAATAAAATCATCACTCTGAAGCAAATCCTTGGTAAAGTGAGAGAGCTCACAATGCATCTATCATTGTATTGATCCTGGCTGAGAAAAATCAAAATAACTTTCAGCTTCCTCAGCTGTACATGATATTGCTTTCTCTTGTCCTTCAACATCTCAGAATCACAGTTCAGTGACTGAGGAGGGGGTGGTACAGACACATCAGCACACAATGTATTTGCATTTACACTGTTCACACTTGGCTCTCCAATGCTGCAGAGACGTGTTCCATGTGTTCAGCAGTCTCAAAATCCCAGTCCTCATCACTCATGCCAGCAGCCAAAGCTTTCCATTAAAGGAAATTTAACATTTTGGTTGCAAAAAAAGAACTCAGTATGTGATCTGCCTCCCAGGCCCTCATCCTGGTGTGACAGGATATACAGCACAGTGTACAAAGAGTGAGTCTTGAGAGAGTCTCACCCTGCCTGGAAGAGCCACTGGGAAAGCAGGTTGATGCACAACTTTGGCAAGATTATGGCACTGGTTTTCTTTAAATTGCAGATCAAGAGAATGATCTCCAAAATACCAGAATGCCTAAAAATGTCTCTGGGTGCTTAACCAGTTTCTCAGAAGTGTTTCAGCATGTTTCATTAGACCCCACGGGTGCAGTGCACTGAGAAAGGACTCGCAAATAAATTTCACCCTGGTGCTGGTGCCATCCAAGCACTCTGCTGTAGCTTACACACTCTTGTCCTCACCCTCATGCTCCCAGACTAGGTGAGGCTCAAGTTTATCCAAGTTCCTAAAATCCACAGTTACAGAAAGGAGCTGCCAAAGCATGGAAGATGCAGTCCTTTAAACAGACACATTTAAGATTGTAGATTGATCAAGTACGTGGACAGTCAGAGAGAACTACAGCTGACTCTTGCTTTTAAAATGGAAAAGCACTATACAAAAATTAATGTATTTACTCTCAACACCATGTGAGGTAGTACTTTACAAATGGAAAAACTGAGTACAGGAGTGTAGGCATAATAAGGGAACACAGACTACAGTGCAGTAATCAGGAAAAAAATGCAAGCTGTTTCATCAAAGTCCAGTTTGATGAGTGAAATCATATTTACCTTTTGAAAGCCCTTGAAGATATTGAACTAAACCAAAAACAAGCTTTGAAAACACACACACAGTACTTTTAACCAAAATATGTTAAGTAGCGCAACTTGCTAAATAGTCTAGTATATAAAATAGCAAGAACTATGTATATGAGTACAACTGAAGAAGTGAAAGTGAAATCTAAATGGATTAAAGGATTAGCACCCTAGAGTAAGTTTATTACATTATGTTTTATCCTGAGGCAAGTGATTCAGAGTAGCTATGCAAAAGCGGTTTTACACCTTTCTTCCTCATCCTGTTCACAATTCCACCACCACTACTCTGCCCCCACTCCACATAATTCCTTTTTACAGCCTTTTCCAGATATTTTATATTTGCTCAATGTAAAGTTTACTCCTACTGTATAAAGAGCTCCCAGGTCACCCACACAGAGTTCCATGATGACAGAGTTACGTTTCAAATTAATCACATTCTTTTCATAAACCCATACTAAAACAGGCCAAAACCAGTATTGCCAGTTCAGATCCAGTTTACTTGTAGTTTTTCTTTGAGGGTTTAAGAAAACATGTAGTAATATCAGTAACGACAAATTTACGTCAGTTAACATTGCCATCCTAATTACAAAGTGTAATACTTTAGAATCCTGAAATCAGAATCATAGAAACAAAGGAATAAAGTTTTTTGTTGTAAACAGCTGTCTAAACAAAACAAACTGTTGTGTGGAAAAGGTACTAGTCTTCCAAGAAGGGTTTGTTTGCTTGCTTTTAATTCTTGTACAACAAGCACTGCAGTCTTTCGTTACTCAGAAAAACTGTATGAATTAATGAAAAAAAGCAATTTTTTATTTCAATACCAGATTCATGGTTTGTGTGTTACACTGGGGCTGGTTTGACTGATATTAAACAGATATGTCTGAAACACAAAGTAACATAAATTAGACATGCCATGAGACATGTACAATTAATTTCTACTAAAATGTGGATAATTCAACCCACTTCCGTGCCAATTCTTTTACACTTTTAATGGTGATAGTAACTAGTATTTTAGTAAGAGGGTAAAATTCAATAAAATGTACGAGGACAGCCATACAACTCAAAGATACTGTTTGCACAGCTTCCAATTCCACTGTGAAAATACACCCCCTCCAAAATAGAAATAGGCACTTCATCTTTAAAAATGAAGCCCTCTTTTGTTCTTCAGTCATCATCAACAGTTGGCTTGATTGTCACTCCTCTTCTGATCTGACCCCAACCAATTAAACTGCAAAAAGAAAAGGTTTATAATTACTTTTAATAGTAGTCAGAAATATCCTGTATAAATGAACATCCTTCTGTCCTTTGTATGCCTTCAGTTCCTACAGTTTGAATTTTCTACACTTGTCTCCCACCCAAAACATCCTACAGGAACTAAACCTGCTTAGTGGAAACACAGAACAGAAAAGGGTGAAAGACAGAGGACATTTGTAACCAGCTATGGGTGTACTCCTGAACAGTAAGCTGAAAATCTGAAACTATTGCAACTTATGTTGTACTGGTGGATGGCAGATCTATTCACAGCTTGATCTCTTTCACCTGTGTCTGAAGTGTTGCATTACGTTCAAACAGAAATGAAAATTCAGTAAGAGTACAAACAGCTTTAACTCTCAATGAACAGTTTAACTCAACTCTTGGGCAAGTGCTGCTACTTATATTCAGGAAAGTGAAGGCCTCTTTTGCAGGCCACTATTGCCTCAGAAAAACATGCTTGTAAAAAGAAACTCAGAATACATCCATTTCCACAGTCAGCAGGCATTTCATATTATTAATAAGACTGCATTCAAAACCTTTCCAATTTCAGGTGAGAAACCACACATGCATCTCAATTTACCTTGCTAAGCAGTAGAGCCTGTCTTGGGACACCAAGAAAGAACCCAAAGGTTATTAGATCAGCACTTCTTAATTTTTAGTACCATACTCATAGGTCATGACTTGACCATCTTTGAATTCACTGATCCTTGGAAATCACTGGTGTACCCCATTTGCTGTTGAACTTCTCTCTATGCATCTCTGTATTTCCTTTTTATTTTATACCTCTTTTTAGTCTTGCTTTATGAACTTTCTTCTGTATTTTCAGGACTCCTTTGTCTCACGCTGCAAATTCCTTTTCACAGTACCAACTGTATATGATCTTTACTCCAATTAGATTATGCTGCTTTTTCCAGTTCGCCTTCTTTCCCTTTTCTCAACTTTCACTTTCCTTACATTGTCTTTATCTTTTTAATACAGCCCAGGAATCAACTTCTCAATAACTATCTTTACAGCAGGCTGCCCCTATTTTCCCACCTCATAATCCAGAGACAGATGGGTTTTTTGGGTAATATTTGGTCAAGTTTTTTTAACTGGGAAGGAATCTACAGAAGCAACAAAAGACACATTACAGTTTGCACAAGCTATCAGTTTACAGCTTAAAAAAAAAAAACCAAAGCATAATTTCTAATATAGTTTCTCCTCTTCCTTCTGTTTTACCTGACTTAATTTGGGTCCTGCCTTTTTTTTTTCCTCCTGTTCAAGACATGTTATCTTTTGCCTTGGTTTTTTTTTCAGAGAATAATCACTTCCCTAATTTGTCATCTTGCTCTGAGACAACAAGCACTAAATTCCTGTCTACATTTTCTTGTCATCTGAAAAAGAAATACGCATCCATGGATATTGAAAGCTTGGTTCCTTTCCATGCAGTACAGACTTCTTGTAAAAATGGCTGTGCTCTCTCATACTACAAGGGCTGTGCAGAACCAACAAATCTAAATACTCCTATGTTCTTATCAATCCAGTCTTATGAAACACGTGACAGGTACAGTATGTGTAATCACCTAAAGAGAGTCTGGCACTACGATAAAATGAATCGCCAACCAGTTCTGTTCATCATTTTCAGCCCCCAGATGCTTCTGTGCAGTCAGACATTTTATATTTATAATTTGATTGGGTCAATCCAGTTGATACTTCATTCTTTCCTCTGTGCTTGTAGCACATAAAACACTTGAACATCCCTTCTCTGTTCCCCTGCTGTTACTTCCAGGTTGCACTAGAAACCACATGCAGCTCCACAGGTAGAAAGCCACTGAGGTGTGCATAAAGACAGGTTTTGGCTTAACATTTTCAGAATTTCCCAACCCTTCTGCCAAGATTTCCTACTGAGCTCAATTTACAGCTTGGCAGCTTGGGCAACAAACTACGAACCTCAGGTGCTTCCTTGTCTGTTAACTAATAGGTACCCTCCCAATCATAGCGTTTGTTTACAACAGAGGGTAGCAATGAAATGAAGCATTCCACAACTACGGTGCCAATGTGTTAGGGGAATCCAGAAGAATTTTTAAAACAGACATACACTTACCTATTCTAGTACAAAATCAGATCCATGTATTTTTTTGTTAACAATGTAGCTACCAGGTACTCTACCAGCTTTGCACCAACTTACCGCCAGTGTTTCTCAACTCTTCGACTCAGAGCAATTTTTTCTCCCACTTCTGTGCATACAGGGTTAGTCAGCACAATCTTCCCTAAATCAGCCTTTACAGCACTGACTCTCCCTCCAGTAGACAAGGATCCTATGTTTACCATTAGAACTTCATTCTTCGATAATTTTTGCACCTGAAGACAGACATACAAAACTCTGAAATACAAGCTTTAGTACTACAACAAAAATAGCACAGACAGTACCAAGTATCTTCTGTTACCTTCTTGCCACAAAAAAAGATATAGCTGAGAAACACTGTAAATATACACACACAAACTATGGGCAGCAGTGTCAGTAGATAAAGTTTTATATACAAAAGAACAAATACCTAAAGATGTTGCACATGCAGTTTTGAAGTTCTTGGTAGGATGTACTTTCTTGGGATTTCTCTACATTTTCTAGAAACTATACTGATTATTTCACATAATGTGTTAAAAACAAACAGCCAGAGATATTGTTACAAACTGTGATGTCATACAGATTATTTACAAGGATGATGTATTCTCATTTCCCTTACACCTACATACAAAAAAAAAATTTCTAAAATAGTTCATTTCCAGGATAAGAGAGTGCTGAAGCACTTTACTTACTGTTGCATGAAGCAGTTTATAGATTTAAATGCTAACAGGGGAAATCTTTTAGATGATTTGTGTAAAACACATTGTGTTACACAAGTCTGTGCTGTGCCTCAAGTTCAGTTGCTTTTCAACTAGAGTATTTCAAAAATACTTCAAGAAGTTCTTCAGTGAAAAAAATCTACAAAAAGCATGTTAGTGGTAAGTAGATCAGTACCACTGTAAAACTAATTATTGCACAAATGAATAGCATGATCACAAAAGAAAACAACTACCAGCATGTTTAGAAAAATAGCTAACTTGACACATAAATACTTCATGCTGCTTTAAACTACTCCGATATGAATTTCTACTCCTCTGAAAAGCTTCTTCTACAATATTAAACAAGCAGGTAAGTTTTGTGACAAGCTTGTATCAAGAGAGACAAAATTTCTACATATGATCAAAGAAATATATTCATTACTGAAACTTAGCATAGGAAGCAAAATCAGGAAAAACAGAAGAAGGGGCACAGACCTTCGCGGCTTTCTTGTCTCCTTCAGTGCGCACACCTAAGAGTCGTCTCAGCAAGAAGTAGGAAATTTCTAGCTCTGTAAATATTTCTGGCAGTGCCCCAACTGCACCAAGAACTTGGCCCACCATGCGGTCAGCTCGGCACAAAGTGGGATCAATCTTAGTGCCAACACCTACAACGCAACAAGGGAAGTCACAAGGAGTAACCGAAAGGTAGCTGTCATTTTAATGTGCTGAAATATTTGAAGATGATCTAAAGAAACAGAGAATGTACTGGGAATTCCCTATTACCTGGACAGCACTTTCAAAATGTCAGCAAGACTGTGAGCTCTGTCTAAACAGATGAAGAAATATTCTACTGTTAAAGCTGGTACAGTGAACAGTGCAAGCTGATCTGCATTGGCCAGTGACATTCAGGAAAATTATTTATGCCTTAAATACCCATTTTTCACACCAACCCTGCCTCTCTTTACATAAATGAATTACCTAAAATTGCTCATTGTATTTTTGTAAATTACACTGAAATTTGTTGCTGAATGAAACCAACTGTTTTCAACAAGCATGAAGAAACAAATCTTTCTGTAAGATTCTTACCTATAAGGCCTCCTGGAGCAGCATATTGTAGATCGTTGTGTTCAGCAAAGAGTGACACAATTTTGGAAAAGATTGGCTTGCACATGAGCTTTCCTTCACTGTCCTTGGACACAATACCAGGCCGCACCTCAATTTCCTGGCCCACCTAATGACAAAAGTGAAAAAGTGATTAACTGGTTATTTTACAGGAATACAAAGCTGACTAGTCACAGATAAGACTTATATATCTTAAGATCTACTTCTTATACAAGTCTCTGGTTCTGGGCTACTGTAGAATTTCTAGGATTTCTGTTGCACCATTTGCTGCAAATTGAACAATACTTACAGCAAATGTAACAACTGATTTTCTTTTCAATACAATTTGTAAAACTGCTTTAGCAAAGGATCTTTATCAGCAATAATTCCAACATCTAAATTTCAGTTGAATTTTTAAACACAGCATTTAATTTAGAAATATTTCAGCACTGAGAAAAATTGAGTTATTTCAATCAGTGTAACTGATCGACATCAATACACTGCAAACGAAAGAAAGTACAAGCCATATAAATGTTCAAAGACATAGTTTGCTCTCCAGCCTATCAGAGCAACTTTTAAAGTTTCCATCTATTGCTGACAAGCAAGCAAAATAAAAAAATCAAAATATACAGAATACTTAAATGGGGAAGTGGGACCTGTGAAAACCCACAGACACTTCCAAGCTGCTTTTAAAATTCTTTTGCTCTCCTCTCCCCCACAATAATTCAGCAATTGAAAGTGGTAGGACAGGAAAAAACCAGCTCCTTCCATTTTTTAAAAGGATTAAATCTGTTATCATTATTAGCAAAATTTAAGCCTACAATAATATATTCAAAAAATTAAAACCAGTGCTTCTTGTTCTGGTATTTTGAAACTGTGAAGTAAAAATGAAGTACAGACAGAAAGGATAAGTGCCATCTGACTGTATTCAAGTTTTTTAAAAAATCAATTATATAGATACATTTTGCAGTAGGCATGGAAAAACTCTATTCATCGTCATTACACATTTCCAGTCAAGAAAGAGAAAGGGTTACCTTTAAAACACCCTTTAGAATACTGCCACCAGCTACACCTCCCTTAAGGTCATCAACTTCACAGCCAGGCTTGTTGACATCAAAAGATCTGATTACTGAAGAGACCATAACCAGGTTTATATTTAATATCAGATTTTTAAACAGTGTCTTTCTTTAGCAACTTTGACTGCTTCTCTGTTCTTAAGAAAGTATATACACATTTATAAATATTACAAAACCAGAACAATCAATATCTTATTCCCAATTTTTAGGCAGACTGTTGATTTTATTCCCAAAACCATTTAAACTGCTCATATATAAATGTTTCTTATGACTTTTTCTGCAGAGCAGAAAGTAACTTAAAAATCTGTATCTGAAAAAGAAAGCAACGATCAAACATTTTACGAAGCCCCATCAACATTCACAATGTTAATCGTGAATGCCAAAACTTCGTTTAATGTACTCAGTTAAATACTGTAACCTTGATGTAATGTGGCCAATTTTTATGCATTTTTATGCATATGTAGGACTCCCTTGGATTATTTGAAAAAAAGGCAAACAAATGCATTCATAGTAGGAACTGCATTTCATAGTATGCTGGACAAGAACTGAGACTTTGACAATTATAACCAGGAAACAGGAGATTAACACAAAAGATCTAACCAAGCTACCCAAAATATTTCCATGGAAATAATATAATTATCAAATTAATCAGTTTGTCACTATTTTATTAAATCAGAACTAAATTCATAACAATTAAAGGGATTTTTTTAAGACACAGACAAATTTCTCACTTTTATTGCATTTTAGTGCTGTCATATGCACAGAATATATACAAAACCAACAGCAATTAACAGTGAACAAACAATACAGCTCCCAGAAAACATGCAAGTTTTAAAATAAGAGTGTTCTAAATACCCCTTTTAAACCCACCTCTGTTTAAGGCACTCAGCATGTGCTAGGCACATTCAAAAAATGTTTGGCCACAGGCACTCAGGACTGAGCATTTACATACCAATGAGCCTCGGTTCAGATGTGAAGTCTCGCAAAGGGACCGGGATTTTCTTCACTATGTACTCGCAAACCACCTCAATGTTGTATTTCAACTGTGCTGAGATTGGAATTATTGGAGCTCCTTCTGCAACTGTACCTAAAACAAAATGAAATTCAACATTGAGCCTTTATAAGGCTCAAATGTTTTGCCCTTGTTAAAAATACTAATGAATTTCATGGCATGTTCTATGTGTATTTCCAAAGCAGTATCAGAGTATTTATCCTTCCCTTCGAAGTTTTAGCTCAAATCAGCCACACCAACTTTTTGAGGCATTCTGAAAATGTGCAAGATAATCTTCCATTCTAAGGGAGAATTCACTTCCTACATTGTGATCAGAAGTATTTTTAAGATTTCCTAAGAGAGATCAATATCCCAGTATTGGTTACATCAGTATCAATTTTACAGTCAGATTTCATTATGACAAGCTAAATTTCCTGTTAATTTAATGATTTCTGTTTTTCAAATTTTGAAATACAAATACGTATTTTAGAAAAATCCTAATTTTACAGAAGAATGTATTTAGTAATCCAGGTTTGTTAGACATCATTAGTTTTAATTTCATCTATGTTTCTTGTGACAGCTTCAGTTCTCAAACTCCAGATTTACACATCAAGCCACTCTGACAGAGTTGTTATGAACAGCTTCTGCAAGGCAACAATTATGAACTACAAAAAGAAAAAAAAAAAAAGACAGACTCCTTGGCTACTTCTGATGGTGACAATGTAGCTCTGCAGCTTGTCACATACTCCACATACTGCAGATAAACAGGGATAACAGTGGAAGCTCCTGGGAAAGATAAAACTCAAAGCACTACAAAGGTGAGCAGAACTTTACAGAGTAGGATAATACTGCCCAAACTGGATTAACACAGACAGTTGAAAGACACATCTTTTGTCATAAGATAAAAAAAAAATTAATATATTTATACCTACAATGTGTCCCTAACAAGTACAGATTCCTTCTCTCCTGCACTGCAGTAAAATCACAGTGAAATCTCTACCAAAGAAACAATCCAGGAAGAAATCACAAATCCACTGAAAGCTACTATGTAAGAGCCACTGCTATTAGTTTTACATCTAGAGCTCTGACCCAGAGCCGCAACACTATCGTATGCAAGCAGTCTGAAACAGGCAAGAAGCACAACTCCCAGGGTCTAATTTTCACATAAACAGACCAGATACACCAGCATCGTCTAAGACAAGCTTTTCTATGAACATACAGAAAACCATTATATCCATGTCTCAACACCGAATTTCCACCACTCTCGCTGGACTTCTCCTCTTGAAAACTTACCTTGTACAAATGCAAGAATCTGTTCATACTGTTCTTTAGCCTGGCTCTCCTTCACCAAGTCAATCTTATTCTGTAGAATCAAAATGTGCTTCAGTTTCATGATTTCTATAGCAGCTAGATGTTCCGAGGTCTGAGGTTGAGGGCAGGACTCATTACCAGCTGAAAGAAGAGAAGTAACTGGAATACAGAAACTATAAAGATGGACAAAACTCCTACAGTTAGGACACCTACTTCCACACCCACTATCATGGTATTAAAAAAAAAAGAAAAAGACAGTTGTCCCTCAGTAAGCTACACATGAAACAACCAAGTCAACAAGCACCTATTCTCCCCCATAACTGCTGGCTGCAGCCTCCACACAATGCAGGACAGATGAGAGGCTACCAGAGAGGTTCCCCCATTTTACCTGCTCCCAGTGAACACACGCCTAAAATATCCAAAGATACCAACACCTAACTTGATTTACTCCTTTAGCTCTTCAGATGTCTCAGTGCTGACTGTAACATAATAGACAAATCACCTTTCAAGAAATATTATAACATTTTCTTATCAGTAAAGTCATAAAAATACCAAGATCCCCAAACTCTGTTACACTATAATTCTATCAGGTATGTGAATAGGGCTGCTATCAGTATGGTTTAGATTTCAGCCATCTAAGAAGCCAGCTTTGGCTGATGTGCCATTATGGTGGTTAATCTTGCTTGAAGTTTGGTCTATCACACTTTCTAGAGATAAACAGGCAGAAGAAATGACAGCTTATCATTTATCTCAGACTTTAAATGACAGTATCTGAAGCTGTTTTTTTTCTTTTGCTGACATATCCTATCAAGGTAAGATAATTGCTATATATCACTACAGAACACTATAATGTTCTATATATATATAAATTAGTTTTACTCACTTCCTTTTGCTTGCTAATCAGAATAAAAGTTGTCCAGATTAAATTAAATCTCCTGTACTTAAATTTTGTCCATATCTATCCGGGTTTACTGTTTGTACCGTTGTTTGTGAACTCCACTGTATGGCAAAGACTACATGCATATTTAAAGGAAACCAAGCCTTCAGAGAAACTCCAAATGTCCTTGCAGCTAATCTGTTTCCATAAAGTGATAAAAATTTTACAGTACTATACTACTACAAGGTTTCATGTTACCTATCTTCTATCAATGGGGCCAGCTACCAGTCTAGTGAGTATGGATAGCTGTGCTTAAAACAAGCTAGCTTGTTAGAGTACGCTGCCCTTTTAGCACAACTTTATTTTCTTTAACACATCTCAAAAGCATTCACTTGTTTAAATTGCTCACCACACCCCAGGAGATTTTAAAGCCCATATAAAGTTGCTACATGATATTACAAAATGGAGCTCTGTTTTTGGGTAGCAATTGTTACCTATCAACAGTAAAGCTGCATCCATTACTGCTGCACCGTTCAACATAGTAGCCATCAAAATATCATGCCCAGGACAATCCACAAAAGAGACATGCCTGTTGTAAGAGAAGGTGAAAGAGAAATCCAAAGGCCCGTTATCAGCAATTCCTCTGACTGATTAATGTCAGCGATTAGGCAGACTAAGTTAAAAGTATCCTTAAAATAGATAAACATTTTGAAATAGATGCTGAAAAGCAGCATCTCAAAAATATTTTCAAAAAAGTTCTAAAAGAACACAAATGCTACTGAGCAGTTACTGAATACTTCTTCTCAGTTTTCATACCACCTATCCACATTATGTTCCTCTTTAATATTTCCCCAATTTACTTGTAAATTAGATTAGAGTTAAATTCACCAGAATAAAAACACGAAATCAAACCAACCCACCACCACTAACCCAAACCCCAACACACCAAATGTGATTCCTCTTATCTCTTTTAAAAGGCATCTCCCATTCTCCAATTTTTAGGAAATTAAGCATCTTTAATTACATGGTTATAACTGCACTTCAAAGATTTGTCTACAGAGATGATGTTACATTTCAAACCTTATGATTTTATTGTGCAGACCAATATTCTATTCACTATATTCTTTCCTGAACCTATCCAGTGAAGAATCCTTGTTTCTAGTGGCAGGCCACCAAAGCAAGGGACTGATCTGCTGCTTTGCTGATGATGTTAGAAATCTACTACAAGCAAATAACCAACAGGATAAAGAATACAAAGCTTTTAACCAGTTGTTTCACAATGGCTGCCTGCCTGTCACACTCTAACAGAAATTAATCTTAGTACAAGTGCTCTGCTGGGAATCTGAGAAAAGGAAAGACATGTGGTTACAGTCCCCTATGTATTTTATCATAAACACAAACTAAGACTCTTGTACAACAGTCTTCATGACTACTCTCATTTGACCAATCACTGTGCAGACCCACGTAACAACTGTTGTGATTACTAAGCATCCATAAAAACCGTGCTATACCAGAAATCCAGTAAATAAAGAACACTTGGCCTCCAGTGAGAGACCTGATCTCACATTAAGCATGAGGCTTTCATATATTCATTTAAAAAGCTTTGAAAACTCTGTCTTTAGGAAGAAAAAGTTTTACAAAGGTCACCCTCCCAAAAGGAATTTTAAAGATGCATTTGTGAGGTCCACATTAGTTCTCAATCTGGCTGGTTTAAAAAGTACTTAAATCAATAGCAGAAATATTTCACTTCAAAGTCCTGCAAGTAGCTGAGGACAGCAGACACAGCTGTGCTGTACCATGGAGTGCCCATCACCACCAACCACCAAGGAATTCAGGACAGTTTAGACAACATCTTAGCTCAGGGGTGCCCCATCTAAGAATGTGTAGTCTGCCAGCACCCATTCAGCTCACGGCTTGATCCTGTTTTCATAGAAAAGAAGTAAACACAATTTATTCCAGTCATTCAAAGCAGTTACCTGACTAGTTTAAAGTTCCCTTTGGTGCCAGGAATATCTGTAGGGAACTCATCTGGGGTGCTACTTCCACAGGATCGGTAACACTCTGGTCGAGAGCAGCTTGGATCATCCAGCTTGTAAATCTGTAATTTTTTTAATTGAAAAAAAGTTTAATTCCTCAGGGTCAGTTACCTATAAGCTTACATCCCCCCTGAAGTATATTAGCAACATAGGTACTACATTTACAGTAATGACTCACCTTTGCATTAGCATAACCCAGCTTGATTGTGATATTTCTTTCCAGTTCATTTTTAAATCTGACAGTATGAACTCCAGATATAGCTTTGACTACTGTCGACTTTCCATGGGCTACATGACCAATTGTACCTGTGTTTCAAAAGGAATTGTTTGTCAATAAATCACTGTTTAATTTTGTGCAATGTTCCATTACGATCAATACACAATTACCCCATATTCTCCACAGACAGTAAGTCCAGAACCCCCATCAGAAGCATATATGGAATTTGTAATCATTTTTACTTAAACAAACAACAACATCCGAAATTGAGCTCCCAATGGGCAGATCTTTGCACTTTAATGAAACACATTTCAATGCTTAGTTTGAAGGTAAAACAAGCTTTGCTTTAGCAACTCTTCCCCACGGCATTCAGCTGTGTTCCTGAAGTAAAATTGGTGCTTTTCCAGTCAAAAGGGCTTGACAAGTCCCTAAAAGTACTATGTAACTGCTTCTGTACAAACTTCTTGAAAGTTCTACCACATAGGCACCATCTGCTACTGCACGAGCACCAAAAAGAGTCACCTTAACACAGCCCTCTTTCTTATAAGTTTGTTTTTACCTATATTAATTGTTGCTTGTCTGCTGATGACTTCGGGTGAAAGAGGCGTCAACTTGGTAACATCCTGTATAAGGGAGATTTTAGCATTTATTCACCTTGCATATAAAAGTTTAGAAAGTTAAAAATTTAGAAACTTGAAAATTAACCAATAGTTCTACTCGGCAAAATCCAGTTAGATTATATGCATTCCAGTCTTTTAAGTGTGTGAAATATGACCAAAAGGGAACCAAGTCCTGCTTGTGAATCAGTACAGGCTACAATTCAAAACCCTGACTGTAAATCGGCACTCGCTGCAAGGTGTTAAAGATGGGAGCAAACAAAACAAAAAACCTCAAAAGAAGCTTCTAACAAAACACCCCAAGCCCTTACCTACTCCCAAACCTAAATTACACATAACAAGCAAATTCATTTTCAATCGACTACATGATGAACTGCACTAATATTTTAAAAACAAAGCTTTGTCAATAAACAGTTGTTTAATTGGTGTAAGGTTCCATTACAGACAACATATAATTACAACTAACACTTTTGAGACAGTGGGTCCAGAGGTTTCATTAGCACCACGGATTTTTATTCTTTTTATTGGCTATTTTTTTCCTCAGATACTGTTATTGCTACTTCAGGTACCAGACAAAAATTCTGCTGTCCTAAATAGTCTGTTGTGTGAATTTACTGATAGCCACTGGAAAAATAAAGAAGTCACAAATACACCCTACATAGATAAAGAAACAACTCTGAAAGAGTTGTTTAGTTTTTTATAAACTGCTTGCCCCCATAATGGACAAGTGTTGAAATCCACTGAAATGTTCCCCTGAACAGCCAATTTCCATCCTGCATTGAATTCATATGGATGAGCCACTCAGTTCAGGCAGATTCATGATGCCAAAAGAGTCCTTGGTGCAGGACAAGATACAAATGTTTTGCTAGGATACAAATAACACACACATTAAATCACATATTGTTTACACAGTTACATGAAGGTTCTGTGCACAATGATCAAACAGATCTGTGTAAAAAAGTAACTCACTCATCCTGTTCTCAAGTACGACATGAATAAAATGTTCATGTTCAATACAAAACAAGTTTTGAACACCCAAGACACGCAATTAAATTTTTATTTCTTGTATATAGAACTTAAAATGACTTCCCAGCGATGGGAATGTGACCTGCAGATGGCACCATGTAGCCGGGCGACCAGAACTTCAGCGTGATGCAATTCCTGCCACCAGGATAATTCTTCCTGGTGCACACAATTATGCATGCATGGAGTTTTTTCTTCAAGACTGGTATAAGGCTGTTGTTGCTCAGCAAGAAGCTCCACTCAGCCGTAAGCACTCGAGGGCCGACAGAATAGGCCTTAAAGGTAATTCCTGCAGACCTTCCAGCTAGTCCCGATCTGTGCCTTTTCCGACTAGGAAATGCCACGGTCAACAATGAGAGGAAGTAAAAAAACTATCTGAAATAGCTGTCATGCTCGCCGTAGCACAAAGGGAATTCCTGCGCTCAAGTCCGAGGAACATCGAACATAATTACTGTAAAGACAAATAAGCTGTTCCAGTTTGAACACCAGGGACACAGCAACAGGATTCTTGACCTATATACGTTACATATACACTTGAATTCGAAATATACATTACATATACACTTATACTAGCATGCAAGTGTAATAAGTGAGGCAGCCCAGGCGAGACATTTAACAGACAAGACTACCACGGCGGGAGACCACTGCAACTGGTTGCAGTGGTAGTTACAGTGGTAGGTAGAACTGGTATTTCTCGGTAGTTGTTAATAGTCAAGAAAACCTTCTTGGCAAACCAAGCAAGACAAGGCTGGTACTCAACCGCTCTAGCTTGCTGGAGAAACACAGCGCAAGTTTATGGTTCTACCTTGCAAAGGGAAGAGTCTTTAATACCACAGAACAGGGCAAACCTCACTCGGGAAAAACTGCACCCACCAGTGAGCCATAAAAGCTTCACCAGCACAGGCGGGACACGGACCCACGAGCCTCGCACTCACCAGGAGAAGGGCCTCGCCCGGGCGCCCCACACCCACCAGGACCGGCAGGACCTGATCCCTGCGCCGCTGCTCTCCCCCG
>VZRR01009906.1:747258-833537 GCA_013398015.1 Oreocharis arfaki | reverse complement strand
TTCCGGCCCACAGCGCGGCACTGGCCGGCCCGGGGGCGGCCTCCGAGCTCAAGGAAAAACGGCGATCAGCGCCGAGAGGCCACCGTCGGCCCCGCGGCTGAGCGGCCGCGAGTCAGGCGCGCCGCGGGGCAGCCCTGTAAAGGACCCCCCCGGTCGCCCTCACGCCGGATGATGCAACCAGGGCCTGCGGCGGGGCCGCGCAGCGTGCGCGTGCACGGGGCGGGAGCGCGGCCGGCGGGTAACGGGCGCGGGGGCGCGGGGGGAGCCCGGGGCGGGCACGGCGCGCCTGCGGGAGCGCGCAGCTTGGCCGGTGCCGGGAGCCCGCGGGGACGGACGTCCCGAAAACCCCGCCGCAGAGCGCCAGGAGCCCAGCACAGGCCGCCCGGCCCCGCGGGGACGCCGCGCTAGTGCCGTGCAGCGCGGGTGTGAAACAGCACCGTGGCTGCGGGGCGGGCACTGGGCTCGGTGAAAGGCACACCGAAGGCGGGAGGCTCGTGCCGTGCTCGGGGTTTGTTGCTGCGCGGATTTATTTGGGGTGCCGAGGGGGTGCGATGCAGAAAGGCACCTGAGGGGAAGACTGAAGCACGATGTCCTCGTGTGTACTGAAATGAACACATCGAACGCGGTGTCTGCTTGAACAGTAACATGTCACCGTACATGTGTTGTAATCTCTGCTGGCCATCATCGTGAGAAGATCTTTCTAATTTCAACCTTTTTTCTTGTTACTGTCTTTTGTAGACTGGGCGCTTATTGTTAGGGAGACGATGTGGATATGAGAGCTGCCCCAAGATACGAACAACCTGAATGTTTTGTACGAAACAGGTAAAAAATCCCGCCAAGCAGTTGCTGTTTCCAGAGTTGGGTATGACACAAATCCTTTAAAAATTGAATCAAATCCCTAATCCGGTGATGAGAGCCAGTTTAGAGGTTCACCAGAGAGTGAAGGCCAAATTCCCAACCCTTCCTTGTGGGAATCCAAACAGACTTCTTCGTGGGAACCTCTTAAAGGCATGGAGGATGTTGCTGATGGTATTTCCCCTGTGGTCAGGGAAACAGTTTTCAGTGGAGGTAACCAGTTATCTCAAATATGTGTGTGTTATGCCAACAATCATGGCTTCGTCTGTTTGAAAACACGTTTGTTCTCAGAATTTGCCTGGCTTTGCAGGTTAAAAAAAGCAAGTTTGGGGCAGACAACCACATGATTGAAATGTGATGATGGAAATCTGTGTGAAACTGGTACGCCTGGTTCATACAATGAACCTGGTTACAACAATGGTTGTAACCTCCCACTTTCACAAATGCTGCTATTTCCATGCTTTCCTGATACAAGAGTTAGGAGTGAGTTCTGCTGGATATACCTAGAGCAAACACGTTGCCAGTGTTCTTGATCTGAAGAAATTAACAGGAACACATTGTAAGAAACCTTCCAGTATCTGTGATGGTGTTGCCAATGACAAAATGTATTTTGTCTTGCAACCCAATCATGTTGTACATTGGTTTGGGAAATAAATTTTTATATCTAATCTTTTATCAGGCCACATGGTATTTTCAATTTTGTATTAAATATCTCACTTCTGGGAAAAACAGCTGAGATACATGAAGTGTAGTGGGAACATGATGCAATACTTGGTTGTAGTTACCTCTGTCCACACATGTATAATCCCTGTTTTATGAAAATGAACTGAAAATACTGGACTATGTAGTTACTTAGCTGTTTAAATTATGCAATATATGCACTGCAGTGTAAAATTACGGAAATAGTTTTTGTCACATTTGAAACAGCCTTTAAAAAGGACTTAATCCTTGCCAAACACCCTGTCAGGAATGTGAAAAAAATACACAAACTGTTGCTTCTATTTTAACAATGAGGTTGTACATTTTACATATTGGGAGGTACGCTTGCTATTTTGATTCACTTATTTGGAAGTATTTGTAGTATAAAGAAAACCCTGAAAATGTCTAATTATTATAGGATCATAGAATGGTTTGGGTTGAAGAGATCTCAAAGATCACTAAATTAAAATCTTCCTGCTGTGGGCAGAAAACCTTTCACTACACCAGGTTGCACAAAGCCCCATCCAGACTGGCCTTGAACACTTCCAGGGATGGGGCATCCACGGCTTCTCTGGGCAACCTGTGCCAGAGCTTCACCACCCTCACAGCAAAGAATTCCTTCCTAGCATCTAATCTAAACCTGCCCTCTTACCGTTTAAAGCCATTCCCCCTTGTTCTGTCACTACATGCCCTTGTGAAAAGTCCAGTTTCTAGCCTTATTTTCTAGCCTTCACTTTTAGGCACTGGAAGCTTCTGTAAGAGTTCAGAGCCTTCTCTTGTCCGGGCTGAACAACCCCAACTAGAATATGTAAGAACATTTCTAGGAGTTGACATTATGTCATATGTCAATATATGTGTATTGTACATGTATGTATTAATTAAATAAAGTTTAAAAATAGTAGAATTAAATGGTAACTAGTGTATTAATATAGCTCAGAAAACTATCCAGAATTTTATTCATTGCAATAGTCTCTTTTAGGCCAGTGGTAACTACTTAGCCACAGACTTTGTACAGGTGCCTAAATCAGAGGGGTCAACCCAAATCTCTATTTAAATTAATATTCAGTAAGGTAATGTTGATACCAGTGGTCATTGTCAGAGGCCTAAATTTAATTTTATTTCATTTTATTTAAGATACTAGAATTGAGACATTATTAACATATTTTGACATTTCAGTAGAAGCAAACTATTCAATGTGAAGGAGAAGGGGATAGGAGGGGTTTTTTGTGCATTGAAATGTTGAGATGTTTTAGATGTCAAAGCTGCTGTGGTTTTGTTTTGTGGCTAGGTTTGAGGTCCTCTTCTGAGACAGTGTGTAGGAGAGACCTGAAGAGCATCTTACCCCTCAGCTTGACACAAACTGCAAACAGCAAAATGACAGTCAGGTAAAACATAAAAGTCTTGCTTAGTTTTTTCCACCCTTGCTGACCTATGAAGGTCAAAAATCTGAGGAGTCCAGAAGGATGCATGAAGTTTTCGTTGTATCATTTCTGTATATGAGAAACTTAGTTTCTACTCATTTTTCTTTGTTGAAGCATTAGATATGGGTGGGTACATGCTTGCTGCAGGAGGAGATGTACTTTATGGAAAAGGGAGGGAATGCCCCTCCTTTGAGACACATGCGGCGGGAACACCTGCTGTCTTGGCAGGGTCAGTCTGTAAAGGCCAGTTGTTTCACCGTAAGTGCACAAATAACAGGTTTTAAAAGAGTGACTGGGGACATGGGGCAAATTTACTACATGAATGAGTGAGATGGAACAGTAAGAAGTTGCCAAGTCGAGAGAGGTCTGGCCATTGGGATGAAGGAGTGAATGGGAGGTTGATTGTAGCACGAGGGAGCAGTAGGTGGGCAGTTGAACAGAGTGGGAGTAGCATTGGGAAGTCTTTGTGAAGCATCACATGGAATAGCTGGTTCATTGTGTGAAGCTGTGAAAGGTGGGAAGGACTTTCAGCCTGGGGGTGGCAGCTATAGAGAAGGTACACTTGTTTTATAAATCAAGAATGGGGAGGGGGTGGTAACGAGAGACTGAAAATAGGCTGTGAAGGGGATGGGAACAGCAGTAAACAGGGAGAGGATGGCAGCCTGTGGCCTGCTATTTAAAGCAGTGAGTGACACAGAAAGTGACAGGGAGGTACGTAGAAGGGTAGCAAATGGTTTGGGGGTGGTACTGGCAAACGAAAAGTCCACGTAGGTTAGTTCATCTCTTACAATAAAATCAGAGTTTGCCAGGCAAAGGCAAAATAGCGAAAGCAAAGGGGTGATGTTTGTACTAAGGCAAAGCCCTGCTCATCGCACCCAGGGCCGTGTGCAGTTTGTTCGCTGCTCAAGGGCTGCTTCGCTGAGCGCCGGCGGCTGCCGGCCCTGACCCCTGGGGCTCTGGTGACCCGGTTCCCACGCCGGCTGGCAACGCAGCCTGCGGAGAGCAGGGAGCTGGGATCAGCCTGCAGCACCTGCGGATGGCCGGTGGCCGGGGAGGAGCTCAGCCGGCACCGAGCAGGGGTTGCTGTAGCCCGGGGCGGGATGCAGCGCTACACCGGGCAGCTGCCAGAGAAAACTGGGAGCTGCCATAGCCTCGAAGAAAGGGGCCACAGCCTGGAGGCAGCGGGGTGGGAGAGAGCAGCGCAACCCCGGCCCTCCGAAAGCGGACGGGTCCTCGCGGGCCGGACGCAAATGATGCTTCTCTGCGTCGCTTTCTCCGGCTGTGCTCCTCGGGGCGTGCCGGGGCTCCAGCGTCTGGCTGAGCCCGCACGGGGCGGGGGCTGGCGAGCGGGGCCGGCCCGGGGCGGTGCCGCGGGGTTGGTGCCGAGGCGCCGGTGCCCAGGCGCCGATGCCCGTTCCTTGCCCCGGGTCTCCCGCGCGGCCGCAGGTGCGGCGGAAGTGNAGGATCCCCCCTTCTTCCTCCGCCTCCTTCTCCTCCTCCTCCCGGCTTCGCCTCAGCCATTGCCCCTCTCCGCAGCCCCCCGGCACCTCCCTCCGCCGCCCCCGGCTGCATGGTACACAGAGCCAGGGCCCCTCTCCGCCGCTCCAGCGGGAGGAGCCGCGTCCTCAGCGCCGCCGCTGCCGAGAGGTGGGTGAAGGATCCCCCGGGCCCTCCCGCCGTCGCCCGCCCCATCGAGGGCGGCCCTGGCGCCGTCTTGGCCCTCAGGGACCCTCCTCCCCGGGCTCGGGGGTGGCGGGCCGGGTGCCCGCGGGCGGCAGGTGGGGAGCAGGCGGGCTGGAGCGGGGATCGGGCACGGCCGCGCCGGGCGGGCGCTTCGAAAGCCTGGCGGGTCCGGGGCGGCCGCAACCCCGCCGGGCCCCTTGGGTTCCTGCGGCCGCACGTCGCGGACCCCGGGCCTGCCCGCACCAATTCCCGAGGAGCTCGGCCTGGGAGCTCCTCTCACCGCGGAGGGGGGGCTGAGCGTGCGAGCAGACAGGCTGAAGTAGGTCATCTGAGTTCCTGCCCCGAAAATGGCCATTTCTACCCCATCGTAGCTGATAGTAAAGTATCCGTGGTCTGAACGAGTAGAGCTACCCAGGGTTGGTACTAGAGCTTTGATCTATTTGGTGAATGTTGAAAGGTCACTTAATTTAAAGTTCTTGCTTTTTTGTTGTTTGGGGTTTGGGTGTTTTTTTCTCCCATTTAGAAGAGGAATAGGAGAATTGTAAAGCTGTTACTGGATAAAAGGGCAGAACTACTTAAGTCTGGCTTCCTGTGGACTTGTTATGTATGCTTGCCCCTAGGACAACCCAGCTCTTCCACCACCATTGCCCCAGTTCACAGTCAGATCCCCTGAGCATGCCACCATGCACCAACATACTTCCTGTCTTTTCCCTTCCAACACCTAGCAAACGTGTTTAATTTCTACCACATGTCCTATAAACTTTCCCACTGACACTCATCTCCCTTCACTTTCCTTAATTATACCCTGTGGCTGGTTTGCATCTACACATGTGTTGATTTGCCTTTCAGCAAGCAGAGCACGGCAGATAACCATTGAGCTCACGCTGGTGACATCAGATCAGTCCTTTTTCATTCATCCAGCTGCCAGTTTGAGGGATATGCATAGAAGTTAAATATGTTTGAGATTTCTGTGTTTCTGACAAGTGAGTTTGACATTTGGCAGTGGGGTCAAAACCTGTGTGTCTTGAACAAAGGGCACAATTAATGTAATTTTCTCAGAAGATGCTAGGAGTATTTACTGCCTTAGCAATAGAGATACAAATAACAAAAAGACAAATGGAGGGGGTAGTTTAGCGATCCTAATTTAGATTTAAAATATTTTTACTAATGGCGTTTAAATACTACTTGTAGCTCATTCCCTTCTTATTATGCTAAAAATTTGTGATAAGTAAAGGATTTTTTGTTACTAACATACTTAACTTGCTACTTTGCTGTATAAAATACACCGTAATTTTCTCAATAAATATCTTTACAGTGAGAAAATCACTCTTTATTCATACTTTTTTCTTACATTTGAAAAGATTGATCATTCTATAACACACAAATACATATATGTAAGGACTGTTGTCACTCAGGGGAGAGCAGTCCTGTCCACTTTGAGAGCAGTGGCAAATCTGTAGTTTACAACACTACCATCATTTAGCTTTTAGGTATTAGTAATACAAGTTTTGCCAGTCAAAGACAATTCTCATTTTTATGGATATATCAACTATTCTTTACAGGGCACCAGTTCTGGTATCGGGTAGATGCAATTTGAAGAGCGTTGTGCTGAGCTTGCTCTGTGTTTGGGAGCAGGTTTTTCTGTACAGGCCTTGTGATGCAGTGACCTTTTAGACAGATGGTTCAAGCTATCTTAGTGCTGTGAAGTGCAGTTACAGATTCTGGCACACTTAGAGTGAAGAATAACCATGCTGAGCTGGAGCACCATCCTTACTGAGTTTCAGTAGGTTTGGTTGTAACTCGTTCTGTTGATTCTGGCGCAGCCATAATGACCTCAGAGAGCGCTGATACAAAGTGCCACTCTTGCAATGAACTGATTTCAGATTGCTCCCGGAGAGCAGCATGGGCAGAGATCGTCAGCAGAGCTGTCCTGGTCGGCTGTGTGCCCCTAAATAATGGAGTGTGGACAGCTTTCAGGAGTAGCCAAGTTTTAATTTCTGGAGTTCTGGCAGTCTGGTTCCTCTGACTGGCAGTGATTGGTAAGCTCCTAACTTCTTGCTTCTCAAGTAACCCAGTGCTTTTGGAATTCTCAAGATGGATTGGGTGAAGTCTTAAGCATGAACATGCCAATAGTTTAAGATAAATTGTTTCCGAAATTTAGTGTATTAATTATAAAGCATTTTAGGTAAAACACATGGAAACTGGATGTATTTCTTTGTTCCCTACATTTGCAATTGTTGTGGTAATGGAAAGTTTTGATATCCACTGGTTATTGATCTATCCCACATCACATCGCTCCTTCTGTTGCTGTTAGTGGAAAATTATGATGAAAAATTATGGACAAAATGTAATGTTTTTAGTGTCAAGCCTTGTAAACAAAGGTTTAATTTGGGGGATGAATTATTTATATCGTATATGTTATAATTGCACTCTTAGTACAGTACACTGCATTCAAAGGCCCAGCCTTCAGCCACGTGTGCAGTTGTGAATGTTTGCTAGTGTGTTCAAATACTTGTTGTATTGTATTTTCATATGTGTGTATAACATTTGACTATGGAGAAATGTCCTATTCCTGCAGAATATAGTGTTAACAAAACTAGGGTCAAAGAATTCTGCTCTAGGCAGCCTTTGCTGTGCACCTCACTGAATAAAGCATGCATAATGGCTTTAAAATTTACATGTAAATGCATGCATTTGGTGGATGGAAAGGATTATTGCATTTTAAGCTCTGTTTTAGTACTTTGTGTAACCAAAACATGGTTCTGTGTGTCTGGTGAAGTATCTTCTGATGTAAGTCGTAGACAATAGTGTTTTATGATGTGAAAATTTGTTGTTCAGCTGTGTTCACCAAGGTGATTTCTTAGAATATCTGTGGGCTAGGTAAAATGAACAAGTACTCCATAATCAGTAAACAAAACAAAACTTGCTGGTTCTGTCTCATCATCTCAAATGAGTTATGAAGGAACAACAGTAAAGGAAAGCAGAAATTTTCCTTTGAGCTGGTGTGCTAGACTTGGTATTGTAAATACTTTCCTAGAAGAATACATTTCTGTCCCTAGAAAATGCATACAGACTTACATATTACATAGACACATACTTGAAGGGCCTTTTCAGGTAGTACTGCTTTTGGAGAGATTTTAAATCCAGGAGGGCATGAGTCAAAAGCAGGTATTCTATAACTTGCTTCTCAAGAGCCAGTGCATTTAGACTCCATTTCTTCTGCTTGTGACTAAGAGCCTCAGACACCCTAAGGAAAGAAGGTTCTCCTTGTTTAGCAAGAAAAAGCAGTCTGGAATAGGGTTTTCAGACTTCTATTACATTTGCAGAATAAAGATGAGAAATCAGTGTTCCAAGTAAGTGGTTTTACAGTCACAGCACTGCAGACTCTAACGCATTATGTGCTAAAATAGGAAAAAATGTCAGGAACAGCTAATAAGGTTAAATGTATTTCTCTTTTGGCTTTTCAGCAGAGTTCTACTTCCTGTGCTACATTACCCTGATCAGCTCTTATATGTGCAGAACAATAACAAATGTCAATGTAGGTTGCCCCCCACCTCCCCTTCATTGTATATACATTGGAATTTTTTTGTTCCAGTTTTCCTATAGACCACTGCAGGCTCCGTGTCTTCCTTAGGATCAAGTGTGCTGCTGTGATTTGCATGCATGAAGAAAATCAAACTGAATTTTCCATTTTTATTGGAAATATGAAAAAAAATCGTTCTGTATTGTCCTCTGGGAAATAACTGCAGCATTTGAATAGTGCATAGAATTACATCAAAGATTGCAAGTGTGTGTGTGGGAGGAATGGCATAGCTATGCTTTAGAAAAATTACTTCATTTGAGAGTATTTTGTATGGCTTTTTTTAATGTTTGAACTACCACATTGCTATTTGCTTTTGACGGAGGATGTTAGCTTTAGAAATGAAGATTTTTACCAGTTAAGCATAATATGCATTTAATTATCTAGTTTCCCAGGTTTTTTACTATTTTAACCCCTTTGTGTATTTGCACTGGCAATACATTGTTTCATTTAAAAGGAAAATTTATCTGCTGATAATGTATATGGCTTTATGCCAAAAAAAGGATATTTACTCCTTTTATTTAATGCAGGAAGACTTCTTTAGACGGTGTCAGGAGAAGTCTTACTGGTTATATGTCTACTTAAATAATCCATTAAATGCTTGCTGATGTTTAGGAGGAAAAATATTTTGATGTTGAAAACTGTAGATTTACTAAAAGCAATATCAGCAGGAATGTGAAAAGAAGGATTAAGTGACGTAAACACCCACATTTTTAAAACATTCAGAAATAATAATTTCCAAGTGTTGACCACTTTGTTACCTTTGTGGAGATTTGTGGCTGACTAAGAGTTTTAAATTTTTTATGGAATAGTCAGTTGTAGGGAGATGTATAAAATTGGAACCCCAAAAGGTATTCCCAAACACAGGTGGGTTTTATTTCCCAATACTTCAGTGGTTCCTGCCTTGTTAGATTTAAAATTTGAAGGGTAATAACATATACATGATTGGGTGGGGTTTTTTTTGCATGTATATTTGTCTTACTTCTATTTAATCAGAATTAAAAAGGAGGTTGCAAAAAAAATCCCCACATCGGTGCAGTGTCTGTGTAAAAGCAACACAATCACAGATTGACAGACTAGTTGAGGTTATAAGGGACCTCTGGAGGTCATCTGGGCCACTTGCAGGGCCACCTAGAGCCAGTTGCCGAGCACGCTCTAGTGCTGGTTTGGTTGTTTTTTTTTTTTTTTTTTTATTTTGGTTTGTTTGTTTGTGGGTTTTGTTTGTTTTGGGTTTTTGTTTATTTTCAGTATGATTTACTAGTTTTGATCCTTAAAACCAGCACTGGAGGTGCATCTACCATCTCTCTCTGCTTAATTTCACTTTCCAGCTTTTCCTTTTTGCTTCTTTGAGGGTGGTGAAAGAGGCCTTTCTTTTAGGGCCATCCTGTGTACAAGTTAATTTCTCTTATTTTATTTATGGAGTATCCATAATGTAATTATCTTTTTCAAGGTAAGGGCAAAGATTCTACTGTGAGTTTGGAGCTTGCTGCTGTGGCTTTTCTGTGTTGTTCAGGTACACAGTAATGCACATACTGTTTTGAAGAAATGCCTTCAGTGACATTGCCTGTGTGGTGGGAGATCCCATTATTTACAGATGAATCTGTATTGCTTCAGCCACATGGGGAGTGTTGCTTCATTTTTGACTTTTTCTCCCCCTGATACAGTGTTGTTTTTCTGTTCTCATTCTCACGTTTGCAAATTCCAACTGTCCTTTCCCATTTTTAACCCTGATCATGGAACCGACACTGAGCCAAGTCTTAGTTGGTCTCCTAAAGCACTATAACTTACACAGTTGTACTGTCTGAGAGTCCTTGTAACCACTGAACCTCTTGGCTGATTTCAGACAGCAATGAGAGTTGTTTCAAGTCTGTATGTCTTATGAAGATGAGTGGCCCATTTAAAGGCAAGTGATTGTTAAATCTCTTGAACAGGAAA
Organism: Oreocharis arfaki; assembly: GCA_013398015.1. NCBI lineage: Eukaryota > Metazoa > Chordata > Aves > Passeriformes > Paramythiidae > Oreocharis > Oreocharis arfaki. The sequence continues at coordinate 823,364 of VZRR01009906.1, read as the reverse complement.
GAGTGAGGTATGAGCTCAGCTATTATTAAACATCAGAGAACTGGGGATGGGAGGAGAGGAGTTACAAGTGCTCAGATGAAAGAAGGAAAAAAGCTAATATTGGTGCTTACCTTTTTATTTGGTATCAGAAGTCCAATTAGAAAGCAAAATCCTGTAAAGTCAGGCTCTATGCTTCCTCTTCAATTGGTTGCTTCTTTTTGAGGTGGTAAGAGTTAGTGAAGTGTTTCTTTCCTCATCTGCTTTTGTGTAAGAATTGGAAACAGCTAAGAAAAATATTTGATGATAATTTTTCTTTCTGGAAGGTATTTGATGTTGAGGAGTAAGAGTCTCACGATATTAGGTTCCAGAGTGGTTTGCATGTTTCTCTTTGTCTTCAGTGACGTTGAGGGGAAGGTGCTATCATGGATGCTGGTGAGAAAGTGATTGGATTGTCATCCTCGTTCTTTTGCTCCTGCTCTTACTTTCAGGAATTTGAAATTTGTGAGAAGGCCTTAATTGTAATGAACACTCACAGCATTGACTTTATTGTGCACAGAACCAATTATTAGGCTTCAACAGTGTGGGAGTGGTGCTAATTCCATGAGGTGTGGCTACAAACACCCACTCACCAGATTAGTTTTGCAGAGACAAAGGGTATCTCCAGTTTGGTTTTCCAGGATGGTGCTGAGGAGTGAAGGAAAGGAGATGATTATCCATTGATGAGTCTAATAAAATGCATTCCTGTTACAATAGCAGCAGCCAGAATGTGGTGCTTGAGGAAGTGGGGGTAAAGTGGTAACTGCTCTCTGAGGCTGTGAAACATGGGCTGCCCTAGAGTCACTTCTGGGTCCATATACTTCTGTGACGTTTTATGACCTTGATAATCTACAGGTTTTTCTAACTGTTGTTATTATTTAGCTTTTCATGTGGGTTACCAGTACCAAAACATAATTAGCTTTACTTGTTATAAGAAATTCAGAGTTAAATGCAACAAATATCTGAGGGGAAAGTTGCAGTGTAATTTAAGGTGGGATGAAGAGGAATAAAACAAGATGAATCAATTCTAATAGCAAATTAATGTCAAATAGGGAAGTTGTTGCTCTTTCTCTTCCTGCTCAAGTATGAATCCTGCCCTCTACATCAGGTTGGTTCTTGTGCCAAACCCCACAGTATCAAGTCAGAAGTCAGCTCACTGGGAAGCAGAAAGATTTCTAGTTTGGAGGTTTCGCATGTGCTGGGGCATGGGGGTGTCATGTTTGTGTCACGTGTCTTTTTCACGTCTGTCCGTCCCTGCTCTTAATCTGTTTTTTAGTCTTGTTTATGAGTTAAATGGACTTTCTGGTGAAGCCCAATGAGCCCTAGAAATGATTCAAAGTAGGCAGCAGGAGGTCAGGTCCTAGAATGAGACAGAGAAGGAAGATGGAGTGTGCTGTTGTCCTTTGATGAATTGTTAATTGGTTCAAGCTGCCTTGTGCAGCTTCACCCTACCTAAACCTACGGAAGTTGAGCAACATTTTGAGAAATTTCTGGATTTTGAATAGGTTTTTATTTTGATTATTGAGTATTTATCTTCATTGAGTTTAACAGGGTAGGATCCTGCTACTCTTAGATTTCTTTTTGGTTTATTTGCTGTTTAATTATAGCTTGCATGTAAGTAACACTGTATCTGCAAATGCTTAATGAGCAATTAAGCTTCACTAAGCCCACTATACAGAACATTATTTTTTGTGACCTGTTCTTGTCAGTGTTTCTTACTGCCTTGGTATTTTGAACTTCATAAATCTCATAATCTGATATTAATCACTGTAGTAAGAAACGGGGGGAACATGATGGGACTGTGTGTGCTTCATTTCTCCTGTAAAAACAATCTCAGGTAGTATCTCTGAAAATGTTCATTTTCCTTCAAATAACTTTTAAGTAAATTGACATAGATTTTAAAACATAATAATTTTTTTTTTTTTAGATAATACTATGTGCAGGTCTACTGGAGCTTGTTTCTGAGGTTAAGGAAGTTTGGCTTCCTTTTTGAAACCTCTGATATTCAAGAGTGGGTGTTTTATTGCTCCCCTGAGATAAATCCTTTAGAATGATTGACGGAGGGGAGAGGAAAAAAGCCATGACAACCTTTTTAGTTCATTTTATGACCATGAATTAACTTTGAGTAAGGAATCATTTTTAGCAGTATTGCATAGTTATTTTTGCTCATTACCCTGTCTTTAAAATGAGAATACTTGGTTGGGGGAGAAATATTTAAAGTTTGTATTTTAAGTTGTTTCATAAGTTGATTTTTCAGCCAGAGAGAAAACAAAAAGAATGGTGAAGACTTCTAAGTCCTAATCAAAGCAATCTGAGTTAGGATTTATCTGGTCAGGAAGGGCTTGTAATATGTTATTAGAAACTATGATTTATTTTTATTTTTATTTATTTTTTTTTCTTCCTCCCAGGTGATTCATGGCAGGGGACGTGGAAGGGTTTAGCTCCTCCATCCATGACACCAGTGTCTCTGCAGGATTCAGAGCACTGTATGAGGAGGGATTGCTTCTTGATGTCACACTTGTCATTGAAGACCACCAATTTCAGGCCCATAAAGCACTGCTTGCCACCCAGAGTGATTACTTCAGGATTATGTTCACAGCAGACATGCGAGAACGAGATCAGGACAAAATCCATTTGAAAGGTCTGACAGCTACAGGCTTCAGTCATGTCCTCCAATTCATGTACTATGGAACTATTGAACTGAGTATGAACACTGTTCATGAAATCCTTCAGGCTGCCATGTATGTCCAGCTTATAGAGGTGGTAAAGTTTTGCTGCTCTTTTCTCTTAGCTAAAATCTGCTTAGAAAACTGTGCAGAAATTATGAGACTTCTGGATGATTTTGGTGTAAACATCGAAGGAGTCAGGGAAAAATTGGATTCCTTTCTGCTAGAGAATTTTGTGCCACTCATGTCCAGACCTGACTTCCTTTCATATCTGAGCTTTGAAAAGCTCATGTCTTACTTGGATAATGATCATCTGAGCAGGTTTCCAGAGATAGAGCTGTATGAAGCTGTTCAGGCCTGGCTGCGCCATGATAGAAGACGCTGGAGGCATACGGACACCATCATTCAGAACATCAGGTTTTGTTTGATGACACCATCCAGTGTTTTTGAGAAGGTTGGTGCATTTGAAAAGCAGTAGGCAGGATTCATCATTTAGCTAGGGCAGCATGCCATTAAATAGGTAAGATTCCTGAAGCTATGAGAAGGAACAAAATGGTAGCATTAATTTTTCTAATAAAGAAAATCATAGAAGGCAAACAACTTAAAGTATTGTCTTTGGTTATTAGACAATAATACCTACAGTGGCTGGAGAACAGGTATGTTTGCAGTACGTATTTATACATGACTTTATATGGAAAAAGCGTTTTGAAATAAGGTCACTTGTATCTCGTTTGATTTCAAACGTTCTTAACTGTTTTCCACAAGTTGCTTCTTGCTTTCTAGAGGCTTTAGACCTGTACATAATATGTAGGGTGTATGTTATGATAATTGTTACCAATATAATCAAAAATAGTGACTGTAGATTTTATGTGGCTTAAGTACAGGGGAGGGTTATTTACAAGTGAAGAGCAGCATCTGCTCTTAAATCTGCAGAGTGTTTTTGTTGTTGTATCTTCAGTGCTTGTGCTGTTACACAGCAGTTAGAAGTAAGCCCTGATCCTGCAAAGTTACACATACACTTGGTTGTACACAAGACATAATACAATCAAAAAATTATTGATGGTATCAAATGTAATTATTCACTTTAAGTATCAGAGGACTCTTTGTAAGAGGTGATCAACTGTTCATTGTATGTAGTAAGAGTTAAAAGAACTTGGTTTTTCTACTCTTCTGTTGAAGAACAGACAAAAAAATTGTTGTTTTCTAGTTCTTGAGAATCTCTGAATATTTATTAACATTAGAGGATTACAATGCTTTGTAAGCAGCTCTCTTACAAGCCAGTAACAGTGTTCAGGTTAGGAATTACTTGATCTGTGCTGTTTTAGCAATGTTAATTTTGTGTGATAAGATACAACTTTAACTTCTGTATTTTTCATCTCTCAGCAAATTAATAGGAGTTCAGACCCCATGTTTTTGTTGTGCTTCTTACAAATTAATCTCCCATATATTTTTACTTTAGTATCTAGTGAATATGCAGACAAGGTTGTGTTGGTTTTGGTGGTTTTAGGGGCCACTGGATTATCCAAGCAGTAATTCTTATATTTATTTGTATTTCAGATTATAAGAGCTCTTAATTACTTCAGACTAGTGAATTTTTATATTTTGGATTTTTTTCTCTGTGTAGGAACTGAGCATAGGAAGTAACAATACATAAAATGTATTTATGATGCTATATTAGACTACAGACATAAACAAAATAAATACCTAAACATATTTTAGAACACTAATGTAATGTTTATATTGGGTTAAAACATTTTTAACTTGTAAGAGCTGAACTCTGCAGGATGCTGGGTAGTGTCTTGTTTTAAATAGCACTTTTATCATATTATTACATCATTTAAGCTCTTCAGTAATAAAACTTACAGAATTCACAACGTATTTTTTTGAGGTTAATAGGGCAGGATTTGTGTGAGTCTGCTTCAGCTCTATGAGTTTTGGGGATACAAGCTCAACCATCAAGCTTTCTTCAGTTAAATTTCTGTAAGTGCAAGTGTATGTTGGTCTTCAGCATTATATTTGGGTATAACTTCTGGAATTGGATTTGATATCATTGGTATAAATCCTGCATACAGTGCTTCTCATGTTTTATCTTGACAGCTGCCAAATGGCCCAATAGGTACAACTTCAGGAGAGATGTTGTTTTCAGCATCCCAGATTATATATCTACATGTAAAAGCTTTGTCTGTGAATACCCTTTCTGTTAATTGTATGTGGGAGCAGAGAAAAGCCAGTGCAGATTATGGAGTGGGACAACTCAGCAGAGGGAAGCAGAGCTAATTGTCATTTGTTACTGCAGCTAGGAATGCATTTGTGTTCTACCCTGGCTAGAGAGTACTAAGTTATCCAGCATGACAAGTGACAAAGGACAACTGCAGCTGGAGCCAACATCAGAATATAAAACACTTTATTTTTTTAATAAAAGAGCATGTCTGTTCACTGTTCTGGCAGTAACCCGGGGAGAGCCTCTTTATTCTCTGTGTAAAATGGGGAAATAGTGGTAAAACTGCCTTTTTTTTGGAGGTCCACAAACAGAATCCACCCTTTTCCTGAAGCCAGCACATATTAAATGCATGAATGTACCAAATAAAGTCTAAGGTTGACTCTTCCAGTTCTGCTAACCCAGTATTTGCTATACACTGGCTGGCTTGTCATATGTATTTTTGTGTAATCTTTCTAATACACATTTCTCAGATGCCTCTCACTGTAGAATATAAATAACTTCTATAACTTTGCAAGTTATGATGAGGATACTTTTGGCCTCTCAAGCCATTCCGTTCCTGACATCTTTTTTTTGGAGAGGTGTGCAATTTAAAAATGAAATCAGTGGCTCTAGATTAGCACCTGGAGGCTGATGTGCAATTTAGAGTGCAACAAATGAAGGTACAGCCTGTTTGCTTACTGCAGACTGTCCTGGAAGAATGGCTTCTGAAGTATGAGTAGGTACTCCTGTTGTTCCTCAGCCCTTAAAGTCCATGCAGATGTATGAGAGAAAATGGAAAGATAATCAAGTAAGGATTTAGGGAATAGTTCAAAAGTAAAGGCAAAGTGTTTGGGGAAAAGGACAAGTTTCACTATCCACATTGTGCTTTCCTTTTTTATGAAACATATCCATGGCTCTGTAAGTCTTCAGGAATTTTGGAGATAGAAGTTGGAGTGCCTTTCACCTGGACCATTGAGTTAATCTCCATGTTACTGGTAGCAACCATGTCTTGATTTCTCTGATACGTACTGCTTAAGCTCCATTTAGTTTCTGTGTACTACTCCGATTGAAATGTTGTTTCAAAACCTCTGTCCTTAAAATCCAGGGGTTTTTTATGTCCAGTCTGTAAAGTTTGTTATGACTGGCCCATGCTGATTTGTAAATGGAGAGCTTAAATCAAAAACTTACAAATCACTAGGTTCATCAGCTTCTGCTGTAGAGGTAGCACGTTATCTTTGAATATCTTCTGTCTTGTGCCTAGAAAACAATAATTTTTGAGAAGATGTCATTGTAATTTTATGTTATTGTGACTTTAACTTCCGTAAATGTGTTGAATTTCTTTTTTTTTTTTCTCATTTACCTCCATGTCTCGTAGTACATGTGTATCTACTTACACAACTTTGTTTGCTGAAGCCTAGAATAAGAAGTGTGGGTGAGGTTAGGGGGCCCCTCTTATTGTAGATAGGTGCTGCACTTAATGTTTTTGGGTGTTAAGGTTATTGTTGATTTGAATAGATTTGCTAGCAGTATTTATTATGTGCTGAGCTTCTTAATTGTGGCATATAGATTGTTGACTCCACTCTGATTTGAGAGATTAGATTGAGTTAGACTCCATCTTGACTTTGATGAATTCTCTTTCAGTTTCTAAAAAGGATCAGCCAAGTAATCAATTTGAAGGCATTGTCCTTGCTGCACAGAGGCTGTGCCTTTCTATGGTTAGGCTGAAATCACTTAAGTCATTTGTGACGCTTGCAGAATAGCCTTTCAAAGCCCTTCACTGGTATGGACCAGTTCTCATACTGGCTTGTAATTGTGATTAGAATATGGTCAGAGATAAGTAGATGTGAAAATAATGAGGATCCTTGTTAGTAGAGTTGATAGATCTTTGGTTTTGATTCAGGTTAATCTCTAGTAAAATAAGTCTGATTTTTTTTTTCAAGTAAGAGTAGGAATTTGGTCTTTAGAAATGTGATACAGATGCCAACATTGTTCATCGGAAAGGTGGAGCATTGCTTCTGTACCCCTGCTAGCTGAGTTTGAATTACATTACTTACACATTCAGAATTGTCAGGCTTAGAAAACTTTAGCACAATAAGTTAGAATCTTTAAAATAGGTCTCTGTTTACATGACTAGAGGTGATAAAGTCACATTATAAGCCATCAAAGTTTTTCTGGGCTTTTCTTTTTGTTTGTCTTTGGGGTTTTTTTTACCAGTTCTACAGAAGTAAGCAAGTTAATATCCACCCAAATAATAACACATTAAAATGTAGTTACCAGGTGTACAAATAATAGCTGTTTAATTTGGGCAGTTCAAAAGAGGCCTTTCTTTCTGGTTTTGAAAGCTTTTTCTTATAAACCTAAGTAACAAGAATATAGATAGAGCTGTAGCTGTAAATGATTGTATGAGGAAAATGTTTCTTAAAAAAAGCCATATACTGAAGTCAAACATGTTACAGAACATTTACCTTGCATTTCATTGCTCTTCCTGCAGCTTATTAATTAGCATAATTGTTTTGGAGGAGAGGGAAAGTTGATGAACATAATATGGGATACAGCTGGTCTTGTGTGGGGATCACTTTTCAAATTAGAAATTAATGGCTTAATTTTTTGTTTTACTTCTTCATACAATATAAATGGAAGATTCTGAGACTTCCTTAGGTGCTACAACTAGAAAAGCATGCATTGCAATACAGCAGAAAAATAGGCAATGATTAATAGCTTCATTAATTTGGAAAGCCAGCAGTTTTTATGGAATGTTTCACTGATTTAAAATGAAGAAAAGAAAATGCATTAAAGCTCAAATTTACTGTGACTGGAGGGATGGTGGTGATTTTGGTATTGACTGCCTACGGGGCGAGTAGAGGGGTGGATGTTTTAAATTATTTTACATGTTTTGTTATGGAATGACACATTTGATTTTGTTTATGCTGTTCTCAGTCTGTGTAGCTAAAAGTGAACCACTGTAACTGGTATTTGATACATTGAGATAATTCTCATTCTCCATCTCTGGAGATCTTGAGGAAACTCTTACATTAGGGCTGTGTTGCAGCATAACCTCTTTAAGAAGGTTTTCTCCAGAAAATTAAAGAATTGGAAAGAATGGAAAGAATGTAAAAAAAATCACATGAGCAAAGCTTTAGCACTTGGATTAAATTCCTTTTTTTAAGAGTGGAGTTGATAAGGAAGTCCAACTTAAAATGCGTTTGAGACCTTTCAGCAAGATAACAGAGCAGGTTTTTTTTAAACTTTGAAAGTGCTTTGAAGCATTTATATGTTTTTATCAATTCAGTGTTGATGATGTACTCTTTAGGAATGAACATTTGTTTTACTTCAGGGTTCATGACGATTAATGTACATTTCCATCTGTTTTGCAGAAATCTGTGTGTTCTGCTTGAGTGTTGGTAATTATGAACACATTCCTTCCAGAGCTTCTCCATTTGAACTTAACAGGAAAACTGGTCTGTTGATAAGCACTTAGATATTTGCTGATCAGCTCGTTGTTGCTACTTACAGGTAGTGGCAAAGCCTACTTTTGAAAGCTGAGGGCTTTCCTTCTGCATGTTTTGGGTGTCAGATAGAAATTCCCACGGAAGGCCATGTGCTTTCATCTGCTGACATGCACAACTTACAGTTTTTTTAAACACCAAGCTACCTAATTTTTAATGCTTCTCTTTTTTGATTATACACACAAGTAATGAAAATTACTGTATTATTATACGAAAGTGTAGGCAGAGAGTTTTCCTTACTATGGACTGAACAGGGCTTTCAGATAATTCTGGGATATTTCACAGTATGACTGAAAATGGGCCAAATGACCTACATTTGCTTTGTTTTCATTTGCATCAAGCAAATGTGAGCAGTCTGTACTTTCCTACAGGCGTATGCTAACATTCATCTTAGACCATCCTTTGAGCCTCAGCAGAGGTACTGCTCCTATATGGCAGAGGTTGTTGGTGTGAGGTGGATGGCTAAAACCAGGGATATTTTTCCTTGGCAGCCAAGTCTAGGAATGCTCCAATTACCTTTTCTTACCAGAATTAAGGTAGTTGATCACTCCTGTTTTGTGGGATTTTTTTTTTTCTGCATATTGTAGGAATTGCTAGTGCTTGTGTATTTTCATGTTCAGCTCTTCAGACTTGTGCTTGTGGAAGCTTCTTTACAAACTCCAGTCACAGAGGGGTGTTAAAAACTGGGAGTTGCATTTGCTCCTTGATGTCTTTTTTGTTTAAGGTAAGAGATTGAGGCTTTGCTTTGACATGAGTGCCTTTGTCGAGATAAGCAGTAGTAAACTAATAGATTGATTCCCTGGTCATGAGGGTCTGTCTCTGGAATTAGAGATACTCCTTGTTTCCTTTGGCATGCTCTCATGGGATGAGATTTAGGCTATGTGAAAGAGTAGAGTGATGAGGATGTAGGCTTATTTATGCCAGTTTCTGGCTGGCATTCCAATTTCTAGATCTAATGACAGTTTTAAATGTTGAGGGAGAAAGAAAAACATTTTCCATCTCTGCCAGGCTTTACTAGTGTGCTTCACATTGTCAGCGCATTGATCCTGTTGTCTTCCACAATTATCCAAGAAAACCCTGGCTGCATATAGGTGGAACAAAGATAATTTATATTTTTATTTAATTCCAAAGAGGATAGCTCCAGTTTGGGAATACCTGAAGTAGTCCTGCTGGTTTAGAATTTGAAAGTTCCTTTTAAAGATAAAGTAGCCCAGCCATGATTCTTTGTTATTTTAACTTCCTTTTTTGGTTTTTTGTAACCTTTCTGTATTACCATTTTTCTGTGCTGCCAGCATATTTTCTGTAATTTATGTTCAGTCTTTTCAGTCACGCAAGTTATGTGGTTTATTCTAACAAATACCATATGAGCAGATCTGTCTTTGTATGATGTATTCTTTATTTGCAACAAGAAAATAGAGCTGTTGTTCCCAGAAGAGCTGGGCTTACTGCGGGTGTTCTGTAAGTACCATACCTGAGTAAACCTTTTTGCTCCAAAATCACTTCTGGTGAAAACAGTAGAAAGAAGCTGGACATTGCTGCAAGAATAATAAATGTGATCTGCATGTGACCATCCTCTTTTTTAAAAAACAAAAATAAGTTGAACTTGTCAAAATTAAAGTGGAGGAAGAAAATGTGTAAATAAAAACAGCAAGTCACTGTCACTCTTGAGCTATACATTGCTTTAAAATAGTAGGTTAGTATTCAGGGTTTTTTTGAAATCTGGTGTTTCAAACTCTCAAAAACTGTGCAAATTACATTCAATAATGACAGTTGAAAAGATTTTTAAAAAAAATGATTCTTTGACAGCAGGATGTCTTAATTACTATACAAGGAAAAGATAATTAACAGACGGCTAACAAAATTTTAATAGTACGTGTTTATGGAACAAGCAGTTACTTTATTCACAAGGTGTAAAGAACATTAATTTCCCAATCACTTTCCATGTATGTCAAAATTTATTCCACCACCCCTAAGACATTTGTTCTTTGGGATAGGGAATAGGAGGAGGTGTGGGGTAAAAGACGCTTAAAAATAGTAGCTTCTGGTGTTACCTTGTGGTCACTTGATTTCATAGTGGCCTCAGATTTTTTCAGAGGGTTGCTTCTTATTTGGAGCTGGTGGGTACTAAAGGCTTTCAGACTGTTTGAAAGCAATCCAATTTTGTGTGAAAGAAACTGGGATTTAGGATCAAATATGATTAAGGATTTGTGGATTTGGCAACATCTAGCAGGTTTTTATGTATTTTTGAAGTGTGATTCAGAATGCTGTGTTACACCAGACTGTACAGGAAGAGTGAAGCCTCTGAAGAGATTCCCACGGTGAGCTGAGGACTGCCTTGAGCTAGATTAATTAAAATGTTCAAGACAGGGATGTGTTTTGGAATGGTCTCAGGACCAGCCTCAGGCACTTAAATTGGCTTAGATAGTAGCAAGGGTCTCAGAAAGGAATTCTTTTCCCCTGTGCCTACAACTCCAATAAAACTGAGCAGGGATGGCTCTTAGATTGTAACTCTCACCTGGGAAGTTCAAACCTACCTCTGCAATTTGCCAAAGAAATGCACAACCGAAGGATTGTATGTTGAGATCTTTCCTTCTTGTGTTAAAGGCGTGTGTTAACATGTGGAAACTCAAAGAGGGGAAAACATAAGGTCATCATCATAATGAGTGGTTGGCGCAAGCGCACATTTTGAAGGAAGGGGGTTGGGTACCTTCCCACTCCGTGGCAATTAAATAACCCTGTGAGCAGAGACTAGCATTTGGGAGCTCGGGCTTCGTTTGTGAGAATTCAGAAAAAAACCAGACTAGAGCAGACCTTGGTAACCACAGAATAGGTGTATAGAGTGTCTTTGAAACCCAGGAAAAGAGTGAATTTTTAATTTGGGTGTTTTATGGATTAAGCAGAAGATGAACAGAAGCTTTTTTCAGGAGAAGGCATAATGATTTTTAGACTTGGGGATTTCAGTTGTGCCTAATTCCAGCATAAATTCTGCATGTGATTATTCTGCTGAAAATGTTAGTCACTACTCTTAATCACTAAATTGCCTTCTGGATTTTGGATAACAATACATCAGTTTAAACCTTCATGCATAAATGCAATTGCTCTCAAGATTGCCTGAATGAAACGAAGTAAAATAATCTTCTAATGACACATAGTGCTTTAGGTTTTCTGGATTGTTTCTCTTGGTCAGAATTTTAATATCTTTTAAATGTATTCATAGGTAAAAACATCAGAGTTTTATCGATACTCCCGGCAGCTGCGACATGAGGTTGACCAAGCCATGAATTACTTTCATAGCGTTCACCAACAGCCTTTGATGGAAATGAAATCGAACAAAATTCGTTCTGCCAAACCCCAGACTGCAGTATTTAGAGGAATGATAGGACACAGTATGGTAAACAGTAAAATTCTTCTCTTGCACAAACCGAGGGTCTGGTGGGAACTAGAGGGTCCTCAAGTACCTTTACGACCAGACTGCCTTGCCATTGTAAATAACTTTGTGTTCTTGTTAGGTGGGGAAGAACTGGGGCCAGATGGTGAGTTTCATGCTTCATCCAAAGTGTTTAGATATGACCCAAGACAGAACACTTGGTTACGAATGGCAGACATGTCAGTGCCACGTTCTGAGTTTGCTGTTGGAGTGATTGGCAGGTATGTTTATGCAGTGGCTGGGAGAACCAGGGATGAAACGTTTTACTCAACTGAACGGTATGATATTACTGAAGATAAATGGGAATTTGTGGATCCCTATCCAGTCAATAAGTACGGACATGAAGGGACTGTGCTTGGTAACAAGTTGTATATCACTGGTGGAATTACATCATCTTCAACTTCTAAGCAAGTGTGTGTGTTTGATCCCAGTAAAGAAGGGACAGTAGAGCAGCGAACACGGAGAACTCAAGTGGTCACTAACTGTTGGGAGAACAAATGCAAAATGAATTATGCAAGGTGCTTTCACAAAATGATTTCTTATAATGGTAAGCTTTATGTCTTTGGTGGTGTCTGTGTGATCCTGAGAGCCTCCTTTGAATCTCAAGGATGTCCGTCTACAGAGGTTTATGATCCTGATACTGATCAATGGACAATATTGGCTTCTATGCCAATAGGTAGGAGCGGTCATGGTGTAGCTGTTCTGGACAAACAGATAATGGTTCTTGGAGGCCTTTGTTACAATGGTCACTACAGTGATTCGATTCTCACTTTTGATCCAGAGGAAAACAAATGGAAAGAAGATGAATATCCAAGGATGCCGTGCAAGCTGGATGGCTTACAGGTCTGCAGCCTCCACTTTCCTGAGTATGTTTTGGAGCATGTTGGACGTTGCAGCTAAAACAGAACGAACAACCTCACAAAATACAAAAGAGCTATACTAATTTGTTAAAAAAATTACAAATCAGTTGAATTCCTGCAGAGACATTTCCTTGTGTATAAGAGCAACTGCTAAACACTCAAGAGAAACGAGATGTACAGGGAGTGTATTTACCAAGTGTATTAGAAAAGGTGATAGTTGGTCTGACCTTGTGAAAGCTTTGTTGTTTTGTTGGGGTTTTTTTAACAAATGTAATTGTAAGTATGAGAACAAATATATTTTTGAGTCTGCCTCTTTTTTTTGTAACATTTTATGTCCACAATGTGGTCTCTTTATTTTTAATGGCCATTATACCGCTATGCTTTTGAAATAAGTTGAGTTTGACAAAATATTCGTGAAAGGAAAAGAAAGATGTTATTTTCATTCTTTATTGAGCATCAAAATACACATCATCATCTGTACTAGGGTACAACCAGGTATAAAGTAACAAAACCGAACCATTTCTGTATTTTATGTTGTCTTTTAGATGCTTTTCCCATTAACTGCAAAGTACTCTCAAATTTACTAGGCGTTTTTGTTTTCCCTTATTTAATTTGGAGAAAAATTTTAACCCCTTTGCATGACCTTTTTCCTGGTTTTGTATAGTTGTACCAGTAAGTATGCCAAAATGCAAATTACACATTTTCTACTAAATTGAAAACAAAGCATTTTTATATTCAAAACACTATTTCTATGCTGCCTTCTATTGTATGTGTTGTGTTTGTTGGTGAGTAAAAAAATGTATACACACATGTGCATAACACTGTAAAAACTGTATATAAATGCATCTTTTTATGTGCAGTTACAATATTATATTTTAACTAGTGCACAGGTTCAGCCATATCTGTTGAATTTAAGGTATTCTTTAATGAACTAAATAATTCAAGGTTCTTAAGTGGAAACGGAGGCCTCATTTGGTATCAAAGTATCTTATCTTTAGTATGTACTGATTGATTCAGTAACCTTAAACTCTTCATATTGTTGCTACATAATGAACTGTTGATTATTTGTTACTTTATAAATTATTTTTTAAAAAGTAAACTCATTTTACCTGAGTTTCCTTTTGGTTTCAATGTGCTGCCCAGTTTTCTTTTTTCATTAAAATGGAAAACGTCAATAAGCAAATGCTCAGCACTGCTGCAACTCACAGTTATTTTTGGAACTGGATACTGGATATACTACAGTTTATTGTCAGTACTTTGCTTATACTCACACTTCAATATGAGTAGTCATATTGAAGTGGTATAATCTTTTTATTATTATTATTTAATTATTAACTTCTAAGAACTACTGTGTTTTGAAAATATGGAGTTAGGTGATTGGTTTGTTAGTATAGTTTCTGTTTCTTTTATAAAAACCTACACGACTATGGCTACTGACCTCGGAGTGCCTGAATAGAGATGGCTGGTCCAAGAAGGCTTTGAGTGTTCCACTGTGTTAACTTGCAGGTATAAATGACAGCAGATTGGTAAGAATTATCTGTCAAGATATAAATAGTAACAGTAATTGCATTTTGACTATCTTTATGGATATGAAATTAGCCACTTCTAGAACCTGAAGGAGAGATCTGGGGAATCTGAAGGCTCGCATGTAGTTCAGATGCTGAAACATGCAGCCGCATATTTTGTAAAATCTTACACTGCTATGTTTAATTTTAAGCAAAAGACTTTACTTTATATGCAGCAATGCAAAACCGCTTTATTCAGCATCTTCCAGTCAGAATTCACTGTAGAAAAGTAGTTGTACAGTACTCAGGGAGTTCAAAAGAATGCACTTACAAAGGGACCAAAATCATGTGAAATTTCCAATGTTAAAAACAACACCTACTTCTGTAAATGAAGTTCGAAATAATAGAAGTTAAAACAATGTGTAAAACTTCTCATACTGTATTCTGGTATCTTTGTAGGAATTATGTTTTGGGTTGAAATGTGAGTATTTGGAGCTATATGGCAAGTCAGCAGATTTTTAGGGTTTGTTTATTGCTAGAAATGATTTATTAATTGAGTATTTTCATATATTTTAAAAGAAAGAGAATGTTTCCCATCATAGCTGTGGTGATAAGTTATTTACAACAGAAGAGACTGAGACTGGACCAAATATTGATATTCAGCCTTCTGATGCAGACTAGTTTGCAGCTAAATTTGTCTTTTTTAATAATAATTCAGTTTACTGAATTAGAAATCTAATTTACTTTCTTGATAGGTTAATGCAAATGTGGCTTACACTAAAACCTCAGTTTCACTGTGAGACTTGTGTGTACATCACCCTCCATGGGTAGAGATAAACTGACTCTGGTAGGTGCTGGCTGTGTGCTCACGGTACATAGTTCATGGAATATTGGGGCACAAGAGAAAAAAAACAAGGTGGTGTTCTGTTTTGTTTTGTTTTTTGTTATTATTCTCTTTGTCACCAGCTCATTTTTCAAGAGTTAATGGGGCAGCAAAAACTAATCCTTTGTGAGGCAGCTGTCATGGGCACGTTACATAGAGTAGAGCACTTTATGTGGGGCCAGTGCCAATGTGGGGAGCGGCCCTGGCTCTGGATATCTGGTGGTCAGGAGCCAGATGTCTTAGAGCCATGGCCAAGACTTTATTAAAAGTAATGGTAGATACAGGGGTGTCTCAAGTTACATTTTTGAGCCTGCATTTAAGTGTCTTCTGAAGCTCTGTGCACTCAGCAACTGCCACTGAAGTCATTGGTGAGTGCTGACACTTAAAAAATGAACCAGACTGGTTTTGGTGCTCTGCTTTTAAGCTCATACGTATCTTCAGGTGCCCAGTTCTGAAAGATCTTGTTCAGGATTGTAGTAATGGTATTAGCAATTGTTCTGTGAAATTGTAATTGAACTGTCGGTTTCAGCTTCCCTGAAGTTGTGTCTCCACTGAGAGGCTGGCTGTAACCTTTCCAGCATTAGGGATAGTTGGAATTTGCTTGGGATTAGAATGGTGGGGATATGTGAGAACATTTTGCCAATTTGCATTTCTACTGTGCTTTTATTGTTTCAGACCTGAAATATAAAAAGTAGCTTCTGTTCTCTTTTATACTGCAATGGAACTTTTCAGGCAGTTACTTTTGTTACTTTATATATTGGAAGGATTTTTCCTAATTGAAAATTTTTTTATGTTTGCTCTTAGTATTTAGCTCCAGATAATTTAGTACCTTAATAGGAACAAACTTAAGCTGGCTAATGAGAATTGCCTATTACTATCAAATTTTGAGCATTATGGTCAGATTAAGATGGGTTTTAAAAAACATTTAAATGCCTCTCAATTATCAAGGAAAAGGTAAGTTATGATGTTTGGTTATTAGGTTTGGGGAGGTTCTCCTGTTCCCATCCCATAATGGAATACCAGCAAATCCAATGTCACCCGCGTATTTAAAATTCAACATATGACTTGCTTTGGAAAGCAAGTGTACTTGCCTTTTTTAAAAAAGGTGGACAGAGTGAGTTACAATCAGGGGTTTTTTTTCACACCTATAGAAAAAATGTATCAGCTTCATTTCTTAATTTAGCAAGCAGCTTCAGGAGGAAATTTTTTTTTTAAACAAGACAATAGACAAAAAGCACAGTGTTCCTGTTTAGGGACCGGATACTGCCAGTTCCCATTTCACATGCTCCTATGTCTGTTTTTAGGGGGCAGATTATTTTATAAGTACTGCATAAGGAAAAAATAGCTCATTTTCTGCCACAAAGTGGTGGTAGTTTCATTGTGGAAGGTATCAGCTGGCAAAAAGAAACTTAAGGAATTTTTGCCCCATGAATTCAGCTGG
This sequence comes from Oreocharis arfaki, assembly GCA_013398015.1. Classification (NCBI taxonomy): domain Eukaryota; kingdom Metazoa; phylum Chordata; class Aves; order Passeriformes; family Paramythiidae; genus Oreocharis; species Oreocharis arfaki. Next base: position 806,861 of record VZRR01009906.1, on the reverse strand, counting down.
AAGAAGGCAGTCCTTGGTTTTACAGACGTCCTGCTGTTTCAGAAAGCACTGCTAGCAAGTGGCTGCATATGAGCTACCTGGCAACCTGCTGTTATGTTACTTTCTTTTGAAAAACATGGATGCCCTACTTTCTGCAGTATGATAGCAGTCCTGTTAGAAAAGCTCTGAGGGTTTGGCTGTAGTATTTCCCTGGTTTCTGAGATTTGCAGCTGTTTATTCTTGAGGCCCTCCTGCCTTAGAAACCCAAGTGCTGCACTTCCTCATGCTGATAATATGGTAGCTACTTGTGTCAGGGATGAAGCTTCACTTGACACTCAGCAAACAAAGATAAAATTCAGCAGGTGCAAATTCAAACGATCTAAAACCCCCCATTCCTTAACTCATTATGTCCATTCTTCAGCAAAGAGACGGTAAGCATTGTGGGGAGACACTAACAGTTCTTTAGAGATAAACTTGTAGTTTGTGTCAGCCTGCATATGTCAAAGTCTTTTTAGAAGTAGTCGCATTTGTAGAGGTATTTTGCCTTTTTAATATACTTTTTCTTAAAAAAAAAAAAACAAAACAACTGAATTGGGCCCCAGATTCTTTTAACACTTCAGAGGTGTACTTCACATATGTGAATAGTCCAGTACGAAGAAACAGTAAGCCTGTGCTTACGAGTTTATAGGTTTGGGGCCATCCAAGAAAACATGCCTCCTGCTCTCCTTCTGCTAGTAAAAATATATATAGGTGGTGAAGTTACTTGAATAAGCATCTGTCACACGTGGCGGGGTTTACTGAAGGAGAGTGGGAAAGAACATAACTGGAAAACACATCATCTATTTGAACAGCGCTTGCTGGTGTCCTGTAGCTAATATTCTGAGATTTTCATGTTTGTTAAACAACTTGAAGCTGCTTAAAATAAATACTAATGACTACTTTTGCATCTGTAATTCTATTTTTGAAAGTAGGTGAGTAACTTGAAAATTTCCATTTGTGTGGGTAGACTTCATAAAACGTAGTTGTATGTGGCAGGTGGCAGAAAAACTAATTTTTTTGAGCACAGCTTTCCTGTATGTCCCTCTACTAATTTTTTTTACACTTCTGTAAGTTCAATTTATGTAATCTTTTAAAAATAGCTTTCAAAAATCAATTTCAAATACCTTTGGATTGATATTAAGTTGGTAGCTAGGGGAAAATAATTTTTATTTGCAGATAGTTTTTATTTATGGCTCTGGTAGAAAAATCTTACTGTAAGTCTAGGAAATGCAGTGTTCTGTAGGACTGTAAAAAGATAGCTGTGTTTAGGGGGCTTTTATTACCTCAATGGGACCCACCTAACTTTTATGTCAATTCTGGAGCAGGTGAAGGGAAGAGTGAACTATGTCTTTATTTTAAATATTTTTCCCTATATATTGTTATTTTTGTAGATCTTTTAAAAATAAATTATTATATGCTGGAGATTGCAATTCCACTATAATATCCCACAATTCCAGTGTACGATATCAGATTGTTTGTATTGAAAAGAATGTATTTGACAAGTTAACAGGAAGAGTTATTTTCAAACTGTACTGTGTTTGTGTCTAGTTATTGGAAATACTTTTCCTATAGAAAATTAAAATTATATGTATATGACCTCATATATACATTTGGATTAACTGTCTAATGATTACCCTAGGGCTGCTATAAACTTCTCTGAATAATTTAAGAATTGCCTCTTTTTAACTGTTTTAAAGCATTTTTTCTTGTCTTTTTTTTTTGGAAGAAAGTAATTTTCCCTTGCTATGGATAAAGTATGCTGAGACTTGCATATATGCTCTGTTTGGTTTTCAAGCTGAAAAAGCTGTATAAAATGTGTATAAAGAAAAGTGTAAATAAAATATTTTTAATCTTTAAACACTCTTGCGTAGACTTTGTAATACTCAAAAGTGTAGTGGACCTGGATTACTTTCTCCAGGACTTCAGAGATGACTCAGTTAAACAGCTCTTCAAAACTGTCTTGTTGCAATATTTATGTAAGATTTTGTTAAAGTTATCCCATCATGTTAGATGTGCTTATATAAGCAACATCAAGCTCTTCTCTTTGACCGTATTTTACAGTCTTCCCAGTTTAATTGCTTGTAGTGCATTTATCTGTTTACTCTGCATTTCAAACTTGAACGAATGTTTGGAGTTGACTTGGTTGTTGCATGTGTGAAGGCATGAATTTAAACTTCCAAGACTGAACACGCAGTGCAGCCTTTGGTGTTGGTGTGCAGCCAGGAGAGAGCGTTCCCTGCTGTCGGGTACATGGAATTGAGGGCTCCCAGGCAGTGTGTGTTCATCGCACACTTGGACCTCAAAGTGCCAGAAGGCCAGGTTTTAGTTCTTAACATTTCCTCTAACAGGAAGGGGAAACTTCATTTCGGGATTAAAGTGTCAGATCAGCATTTAATACCAGGGAGGGGGAGCAGGGTGGGAGGGCAGGTAAAACAGGTTATAATCTTATTTTCTCAAGCAGTCCGATGAAAGCCTTCCTTGTCAGTCCATTGCCACAATTTTCCTTTCTCTGTCACTGTTTAGTCAAGTCTCTCTCAGATCAAAGCCCCTGGCTTAAAAGTCTGCTGTCAAGAATGTTTGAAAATAACTGTGGTGTCTTTATTTTTTTTTTCAGTACTGAGTTCTAAAATAGCATTTTAATTTTATTTTAATAATTCACATTACTTTAAACTTAATTTGCATAAAGTAACTTCCCCCATGCTCCCCTCCTTCCTCTCCTTTTTTAGTAACTTTTCTTCATCCTACACAATGTACTCTTTAATGGGAGAATGGGAGAATGCTGTGGATGAATTAATGGGAGGAAGGGCTCCTTTTAATTGTGATGTGTCCCCATCTTGGGTTCAAAAGGAGACCAAATGCGTTAGACTGATACAGTGGAAGAGAAGATGACAGTCTTCTCACACTGTAAATGTTACTTATATTTCTTTTTGTTCGCCTGGTTAGTTTCCCTTCTCAGTGGGCCAGGTTGAATTTTTGGGAATACGTTTTTCCGAGATGTCACAATGTCCGACTTCACTTGTTAGCTCCTCTGTAGCTGATCAGGCATCTCCAACAAAGTTTCCGTTGTTTCACTAGGAGCTCTCACATTTTGACTGGTTCAGACCAAATTTTTCACTTTTTTTTTTTTTTAATATGTGGCCTTATTTTTTTGGCAGTAGTTATCTGTGTTCACTTGTTTTGTATTATATGAAATTAATGTTATTTTGGAAAAGGGCTTATTTGGTGAATGCCTTCTATATTTGCTATAAATTTTCCTCGTTGACATGAAATTCCCAATTTCAACAGATGTTCCCCTTTTGTTATAGATTGGGCTTTTGGGGTTCTGGTTTTGGGTGTTCGAGTTTTTTTTGTTTGTTTCTTTCTTGAATCCATTAGCTTTGTAATACAGAAAGGCAAAATGTTGGTTTGGGTGTTGCAAAGATTCTGTATCAGTTCTGTACCTTTTGAGTTCATAACCTACTTGTGGACGCGTCATCCCCTACCCAGCCTCTAGCCTGTCAAATCTTGCTGATGGTTCAGTGTCATCCTTTAACTGAAGCACAGCCTTGTCCAACACAACTTTCTTGGCACGTGCAAAAAATTTTTTCAAGGGAGAGGGTAGCAAATATGTGGAAAGGCAGCTTCAATTTCTTGTTTTCATTAACACTTTCCACTTCCACATTCAGTTCTGTAGTTGTGCTGACAGGTGCTTTAGGCAATGTTTACAGGTAAAAATAAACCTCATCATGATGTCTGTTTAAGCACGCAGTGACTGGTCAGTCATCTATCCATTGGAAAGTCATCTATCCATTGGAATGAAGGCCAGCATTAAGCATCATATGCTGAGCACCAAACACTATAGATTGATGGTATGTGGCTTAATGCTGTTCTCTGAAAAAAAGGGGAGTGAGACCGATCTCTACATACGTTAAATAAACTAAATACCTCAGCCAAGGAAATATTGGTACAAAATTTTTAACACCCAAATAATAACCAACTGTACTCTGCAGAAGTTATGCTCCTTAAAAAGTAATCAGAGTTTCTCAATTTTAGTTTTGTCCTAGCTTTGCTGTGCAGAGATTTTTATTTTTCCCATGGTAAAAATTAATTATGAGAATGTATTTTTTGCTGAACTTGTTAAACCGGTGTAGGAAGGCACAGAGAGATCTGCTTTCAGATCTGCAGCCTTATTCAAAGCAGGGCAGTGACTGGAAGGGTTAGCAATTTTCCAGTACTTTAACTTTTGATGATTTATGCATCTGCTATGGATGGAAATCATCCAGTATCCTCCAGAGATAATGTCTGGAACCAGACATACAATTTACCTGCTTCATATTCCCATTTTCTGTAACAATGGAATGATCTCTCAGGCCTTTCAATTCATGAAATTGCCACTCTTGTTGTTCAACGGAGTTGCTCCTATTTGCAACACCCAGTTTCTGCCCTCATATAATACCCTGCATTGTTATATGCAGGCAGGAGTAAGAACCTATTTGATCATACTTGAGAAATGTGGCATTTTTCTCATCTATACAACAGCCAGAGCATGCTAAGGTGTTGTTTTCTTGGTATGCCAGCACCATACTGTATAAATTTACAAGCCTGAGGAGGAAGTTTAAAATGCTGTCCTTGATGGAGGCAGTTAAAAGTAAAGGCTGTGCCCCACTACCCTGTGCCCCCTTGGTTCCTACACCATGAGCTGCAATCATGCCAGCCATAGCCCTTCTCCGGAGGGGGGGGGGTAGGCATCAATGGCTTCACATTATGACAAGCAGTAGGTGATAACATGTGTTAAACATGTAAGGGGTCATTAGGGGAAACCGTCTAAATGACCCTTTTCATTCGTGATTGTGAGAGACCCCTGGGGCATGTCCTAGAGTTTCCTAAATGCACTTCAGGATTATGCTTGTGTAAGGCTGGGTGTTGCTCCTTTGTGGCAAATGCTCCCAGGAAAGAAGCATTAGTGGAAGGTACCAGATACGATGGATTTTAATGAATATGAGGCAAAGGAATGCAAAGGTGCAAGCCCAGCCTGAACAAATGCCATGGTACCGCAGAGCAAGGAACTGTAGAAGGACTTCCTGGCTAGCGAGTGCTCTGCACAGAAACCAGATTATGTCCCAAAAAGGGCATTTTGCTTCCAGAAGGAATGTGTACCTTTAATTGAAATTTATTTGGTAGACCGAGAAGCTGTCATTTAGGTAAATAATGTACGACATTGAATATGCATGTATATTTATGAAGATATGTAAATCAATATATTTATAGGCAAATTAGGTAAAGCTATTCACATCACCTTGCTAAGAAATTAGGGATCACTGTGAAAATAATTTTTAAGGTAAAAAAAAATTCATGCACAAAATATAAAAAGATTGGCATCAGATGCAGGACCTTTTCACCTTTTAGCCTCAGTTGATTTCTAAAATGTATCCTGTTCAACTGAAATCTGAGGTGCGTTTGAATTTTGAAAGGAGTTGGGCTTTGTTGTGATGGATGCTTAAGGGCATCAAAAAGGTGTTTCTGTTCTCACTGCTGCTGGTAGTCTGTATCTTTGCTTTATTAGGCAATCCACATATCTCTGTTGGTGGTATCAACAACTTGATAGAATGACAGAAGAATTGTTCATTGCGGCTGGAAGGAGTGACTGAAAAACGTGGAACCAGAGCTACTGGTGGCTGCAGCAAGAAGCCAAGGATCTGAATTAGGGAAGGAACGTTTGGGTTTTTAACCATGGTAATATCAAAAGGGAAAATAGATGCGGTTGGATTACACTGGGCTTTTTGCATTATACATGTCTCTTTTCTACCTGTCCTTGTTTTAGATTATAGGATCTTTATTTGGAAAGCACTGAGTGTATTTTAGATGCTGTCAAAATGTGACAAAGCTGGTGAGACAACAGGTGCTGAAATTCAAGTCCTGGTTTACCCCAGATGTGAATGCAGTAAAGACTTCACTGCAATTAAAGGTAGGTCAGTGGGAAAGCAGAAATAGCTCTGCAATGGCATCTGTCCTTAACATTCAATTTACTTTCTGAATGTGTGACTTCAGACCTTGTTGCTGCCAATAAAGTGCCTCTGACAAACACTGAAAAACGACCCACCTTGAATATGAAAAGAAAAAGCACAAGGTAAGTTTCACTCTAAATAAGACAGTATCATGAAATACAAAAATCTGTTCAATTTAGTTTTGGTTGTTTTGTTTGTTTTGGTTGGTTTTTTTTTATTTAGGAAGTGAATAAAGTAGAAAGGATGAAGGAGTATTCTTATGGATATGCAAACTACTCCCCCTTCACAAAGGCACAGTGAAAGGTCTGTCATGCACCCAATAAAAGCCAGTTCAATTAGTTGCTTAACAAATATGTGCCAGAAGTGACAGGAACCTGAGAAATGGATCATGTGCTTCAGAGACCCACCTAGCAAGGCTGTGTGCCTGACATGCCCCCTCCAGCTGCTTTGTGTGGGCATTTAGAGCACCAGGCTCACAGCATTGGGTGGAGCTGCTTAACAACTGAAGGTTGGATTTACTGGAGCCCTTGTGGTTGTGTGTTTTCTATTAAATACATATTTTCAATGAACTTGAAGAGAGATCTGCCAAACAGCATTCTTTCCACTTAAAACACAAACAAAAAGCTCTAAGGCAGAATAACAGTTTATTTTATAAAGACATCAAATCTCAATTCTAAAGAGGCTGGCAAAGCTGTAGTGACAAGTTGTGGTATTTTAAAAAAAAATTTGATTTAATGAAAAAAGTTCATGGAAAAACGGGGGGAGTGTTGAGATTTTTTTGTTTGTTTGTTTTAATATACAAGATGATTTATCATGAAGGAGAACATCAAAATAAACCAGCCTTTCAGAATTATAATGTTTTCCAATGATCAGTGTGAGTAGGTAACTTCATTGGTATTTGATGGGCAGATGTTACACACTCACATTTTAACATTAATGTGCAACAAATCAGTTTTTTTCCTACTCTTATAAATCTGTGGCAAAGAGCTGTAATTGTATTGCTAGTAAAGGACTGGTCTTATTTTCCTGACCAAAAAATAAACTGTAAACAAGCAATCTAATACAACATTATGAAAGCTCAGACCATAATGGCTAAGGCAGAGGATTAGAGATCAAGTTTCTTAAATTGTATTTCTGCCTGTGCTGACATAGTTTATGAACTGTAGCAACATTTTCAAGCTGCTCTGAGCTGCAGCTTTCTAAAGGAAATGTGTCTTTCGCAAGTGTTTAGAAAAGCCAATTACCAAGGAGAGAGAAAAATAGTGGCATGCAAAATCAAACTGAAATTTGCTAGAGGTTCTTACATTAGGAACAGCCAGGGGTCAATCACGCCAAACCTCTTTATTCTGTGGCCTCAGCAGCAGAAACTTCAGCTCCTTTTTAAGCCTGTCTGCCAGTGTTTTGGACTGTGCATAATCCATTATGGCATATATTATCCTTGTCCTAGGGAAATTTTGCAGAGACAACCTCCTCCAGCATAAGAGAACAATACACCTACATGAAAGCTAATATATTTGTATTGTTCTTCTCTACAAAGGTTTTCCCATTTATTTTAATCAGTCATATCAATAGTTTTAAAGATTAACTTCCACATTAACCAAAAAAGTGCACTGAAGATGCCTGAACTAATAAAATTATTTGGATTAAAATTTTTTTGAAACAACCATCTGTTCTTCAGATATTTATATCTGTGTTACGTAATTGTATTAATAATTGCTCTATAGCCTCTACATATAAATTGATGACAAAAATATGTATTTGTAACATACACACCATTTTATGTCCAGAAAGAATTGTAATTCTCTTTACTGTTCATGTACCAAACTTAAAAAGAGAGTGTATTTGAAATATTCTTATGTCTGCCCCTGTCCCCGAAACTGCCCCTGCAAAAACTGAGCAACATTTGCCCCTACCCACAGCCTGGGTTTTAGCTTTGGTTGAGACCTAGCCAGAGCAGGTGCCAGTATTCACCTTGATGTCATCACTCCTCTTGTCGGCTCACCTGTAATTTTGAGCTTTGACATTTTCTTTCTCAAACTCCTTGAGAATTATTAATAAAGGCATCAAATAATGCATCAATCATTAATAAATGCAGCTGCTTTGCAAACTCCCGTCACTCCACATCCTGACAAAACATCCACAAAATGCTGCAAAATCAGTTTTCCATAAATGTTTGCCTCACGCTGGCTGCTTATATTCTGTAAATGTAACTGATTGGGCAGAGCACAGTGCAATGGAGAAAAAGGCCAGTTAGTGTTCTTCACTCATTGGCCACTTAGGTACATTTTAGGTTTAACTATTCCATGCTAAAATCTTTATAACCAAATCTATAATAAAATATCAGTATTGTCTGTGGGTACTGAAGCTCGTTTTGTACCATTTGTTCATGGCATTTCTCCTGTCCCATTAATTTGCCTGTTAGGGAGCACTGAAGTTCTGCAACACAGTGGTTAAACTTCTTCCTGCTATAGCTGCTTCTGTCAGGTCTATAAAGAATCTGCAGTAAAGAAATGTAGGAATTTCTTTAAGAGGGAACAACAAAAATTATCATCACAAAGAAAACTGTACAAGGGTGCATACCTCATCTGTCTTTCCACAGTACTATTCCTGATGAACTGTTTGCTATTCTTCAGGTGATTCACCTTTTGCATTAAATTTTTTCTAATAACATTTTCTAGGACTAACAGGGTGCTATTCATATTCTAAAATCAATACTAGCTGTTTTCAAGAAACTCTGTTTCTTGAACACCTCTAGGGATGTTGACTCCACCACCTCCCTGGGCAGTCTGTTCCACGTCCATTTTCTGACAGAAATTTAGCACTCCTCATTTCTGATAATCGTCTCCCACTGAGTTACAAGTCAGTCACCATGGCATGTACACAAGACCCTTCCTTGCCACAGATGTGAGCAGGAAAAACTTGCACCTGTCCAACTCACTTAAGTGAGCTGGAAGCTGTCGCAGGGGATTCAGAGACCAAGGAGTGTAAAAATACTGAGAAAAGGGTACTTGATTTTTTTTTTTTTTAATTTAATGAGATTAGAAAGGCACAGAATCCTATCCATACACTAGCCCCATTGTGCTGGTTTTGGCTGGAGTAGAGTTAATTCTCTTCACGGTGGCTGGTAAGGGGCTGTATACTGGATTTGTGCTGAACACAGGGTTGGTAATACAGAGATGTTTTTGTTACTGCTGAGCAGGGCTTACACAGAGCCAAGGCCTTTTCTGCTTTTCATACTGCCAGGCTCGTAACAAGGCTGGGGGTGCTTGGAAGGCTGGAAAGATACACAGTTGGGACAGGTAACCCCAACTGTCCAAACGGATATTGCAGACCATGTGACATCATGATCAGTATATATAGTGGAGAGAAGAAGCAAGGGGGGCACATTTGGAGTGACGGCATTTGTCTTCCCAAGTCATCGATTCGAGTGATGGAGCCCTGCTCTTCTGGAGATGGCTGAACACCTGCCCAACCATGGGAAACAGTGAATATATTCTTTGTTTTGCTTTGCTTGTCTGAATGCTTTTGCTTTCACTGTTGAACTGTGTTCAAGCCATGAGTTCTCTAGTTTTTGTCCTTGCGATTCCCTCCCTGATCCCGCTGGTGGGGCAGTGAGCAAATGGGAGTTTGGGGCTTAGTTGCCAGCTAGGCTTAAGCCCAGAGTGGTTTATACACTAATCATGATGTCACATGGTCTGGAATATCCCTTTGGACAGTTGGGATGACCTGTCCCAGTTGTGTCCCCTCCCAACCTCCCACACACCCCCAGCCTCCTCACCAGCATGGCTGTAGGAAAAGCAGAAAAGGCCTTGGCTCTGTGTAAGCCCTGCTCAGCAGTAACAAAAACATCTCTGTATTATCAACCCTGTGTTCAGCACAAACCCAATACACAGCCCCTAACCAGCCACTGTGAAGGAAATTAACTCTACCCCAGCCAAAAGCAGCCCACCCATCCAAATTATACTGGCGGTGAGACACAAGAGCAATGACGCTGGTGAAACATAGGTCCTGTGAGGAGCAGCTGAAGGATTTGGAGTTGTTCAGCCTGCAGGAAAGGAGGCTCAGGAGTGAGTTTATCACTCTCTACAACTCCCTGACGGGAGAGTGTAGCCAGGTGGGGCTCGGTGTCTTCTGCCAGGCAGCCTGCGACAGAGTGAGAGGACATAGTCTTAAGCTGTGCCAGGGAAGGTTTAGGTTGGACATCAGGAAGAATTTCTTCACAGAAAGAGTGAGTAGACACTGGAATGGACTGCTGGTGGAGTCGCCGTCCCTGGAGGTGTTTAAGGATGTGGCACTCAGTGCCATGGTATAGTTGACACGGTGGTGTTCGGTCACAGGTTGGACTCGATGACCTCAGAGGTCTTTTTCAACCTAACTGATTCCGTGATCCTGTGACGGGTTCTGTGATCTTTGAGTAGCCGAATGTTCTTTATAAAGGCTGCATGGTAACACACCGAGCCGTGCTGCGGGGCTGAGGACTAGCGCGTAAGCCCTTTCGGCTCTCCGGCACTTCGCTTTTGTCCCCCACGAGCCCCGGGGCACCATTCCCGCACGGCAGACGGTAGACATGGAGCACCCGCGCTCCCGGAGCTGCAGCGGCAGCGGCACCAGGCGGCCGCTGGGCGGGACGCCGCTCCTGACGTCACGCCGCGGTGACGCCATCGCTCCGTCGCCGCGCGCCCGGCGCCGCCATGTTCAAGGTGAGGAAGGGTCCCCGCGGCCGCGCCGCCGGCAGCGCTCGGGGCCGCACCGCGGGCTCGCCCCGCTCCGCCCGCCGGGTTCTGCCTTTAACTCTTCGCAGGCTCTTAGTTCTGCTCTCTTTGCAGCTGCTTAATCGCTCCTTCTAGCGCTTCAGAACCGCGTGCCCTCCGTGTTGCATGAAAAGAGACACATTCCTTACTTAAAATTCTCTCTGGGATACAGCCGCTCGCAGCTGTGTTGCCGCAGAGTCTGGAGTCATGCGTGCAGATCACATTCCTTCTGTACAGTTGCTTCTTATTTTGAAATTGCTTCCAGCAGCGCGGAGCGGTGTTACCGCAGTGTTTGCGTTCGTGCAGTTGTCGCTTGAAAGTGTCAACTTGATCTTGAAAAGTCTCCCTTGAGTGCGTGAAGGTTGTCAGTGAAACCTGCGGCAAGCACGGTCCGGGTCTCGCTGTCTCAAAGGTCTTTGCCTTTGATAAGAGCAGCCCCAGATCCCACCAGGCTAAAAGCGAGCGGTGTGTGTCAGTCAGGTAGTTGTTACGGCTGCTTGTTTTTAAAAAAAAAAAACAACCCAAAAACTGGTGATGCTCGATTCTTGATACTCATTTTCCTTGGTACCACTGTCTGTGTCAAATATTGATAGTATGTCTAGATCTCAGTATACTGAGTATACTCAGTACTAATATATAGCTGAAACACAGTAAGTTGCATCTCAACATGAGGAAGAACTTCTGTACATTGAGATGGCAGAGCCCTGGAGCAGGCTGCCAAGGGAGGTCGTGGAGTCTCTCTGGCGACATTCAAAGCCCACCTGGACACATTCCTGTGTCACCTGCTCCAGGTGACCCTGCCTTGGCAGGGGGGTGGGACTGGATGATCTCCAGAGGTCCCTTCCAACCCTGACAATTCTGTGAGTTTGTGATACTGATGTGCTGAGCCCTCACTTGCTCTGCTTGTCACAACTTCTTTTTTCTTTTTATGCTTTAATGTTGTGACAGTTGCTGGAATTCTGTAGTGCTAGGAATCATTGAGAATTCCATAATTGATACTGAATTGTCTTTAGAGGGGTTGTATGTGGATCTGTGCGTTTAGGCACTATGCATAATATTGGTACTTTTATACAGCCAATGAGGATTTAGGTGCTTCAGGCCAACCTGATGTTACTCCTCTGAGAACCAAAGGGGAAGGTGGCATTTTGTCCAGGGTATTAGTGCTTCAGGGACAGGAGTGTAAGAGAGTTTGGATTTTGGTTTTATGTTTTTATAGTTCAGGTTGAGAAATAGGAGGAATAGAAAAAGAAGAGAAAAATGAAGCAGTTTCATACATTAGGACCAGTATCATCCTTCTTAAAAGGATGCTCAAGCTTTTCCTATCTGGTATCTAAAGATAAAGTTGAGTTCTTCAGCTAGAGAGGAGTAAATGTATCTTTTTTGCTTAAAATAACTGCAGAGCATTGCCAAAAGAAAAGAATGTCGGCTCTGCTTTTCTGATACTGACTGAATGGCTGTAAGGCTGGCAGGCTGAAGGCACAGCTCAATCAGTCAAAATATTTACTAAACCAATTGTTTTAGTAATATGTGGTTAGTATGGAATTAAAAAATGAGATCCTAAAGGGAGTTTTGGAAACAAAAAGTACAGTAATATGTGGTTAGTATGGAATTAAAAAATGAGATCCTAAAGGGAGTTTTGGAAACAAAAAGTACAGCAGTTGATCTTTGATACTACCAAATAAATACTTCTGTTTGTGCAAATATGCAGTATATCAGCAGCGCTTCTGTCTGTCCCATAAGGCTGGTGTAGGGGACCATTGCAGTATGACTGGAACAGCACATGTAAGAGATTCAACTTGCACTTTTAGTGGTTAATTTCATTTCACTGAAAAGTAAAACCAATGGAAAATGTCTGCACTTCAGTATCTTGATAATATAAGCAGTTGACATTTTCAGTCCGAGTAGTTTTGTGATCACTGATACTGTTTTGTGAAACCAAGGTGCTTCCAGTGTTGTGCTCTGCTGTTTGTGTCTTTATATAAAAATCTCAAATATTTAAAGCATTTGGATTTATTGTTTCTGCTGGTGACACTTAGCACCATTTACACTGTTTGAAAACGTATTTCAGAATGAAAATGCATTTAGATTTTTGCCTTTTCAGTGACAGAACAATTTTGCAGTGAAAAAAGGAAAGATTGAGGAAATAAATGCTACAGCTATTAATGGTTAGTAGTGTTTGTTTTTGTCCTGGCTAACAAAAGTATGTGAAAAGTGTTTATGCAAACACTATTAGAGATTATCCTTGTCTTTCCTTGGCTGTGAAACAGCTGATCCAGTCATTGTGGTGTTTCATTTATAGTGCTTTAGTAATGAGTTCATAAATTCAGACAAGGAAAAACTTCCATTTTAAGCAAGTTTTTCCATACCTTTTGACCCCTCAGATCCCTTATGTCTTCCGGAAAAGCAATCCTGTGACCTAGTTCTTGTGTGCTGTTTCTCTACACATAAATGAACGTTTTCAGGAAGTTTGACAACTATATTGTCTAATTTTTAGTTTAGTTTTTGGTTTGAAGAGTCTCTTGGTTACATTTAATAAACATTCCACCTGCAAAGCAGTGGAAGAAATTTAAGCTGCAAATGCTTAACTGCCTGCAATAAGCTGATGTGGTGTGGATAATTTTAAAGCTATTTTCTAACAGTTCTGGAACAGACAGAAAGCGCAATTGTGCTGTGGCTGGGCCAGTTACCCCATCACAGCATGAAGGACGTACTGGTTTGACCACAGCTTCAGTCTCACAAGCAGCTAGGTCAATGCAACAGACCCTGCTATTCCCAAAAAGGAAGAGGCCTTGCTGCCTTCTCCTTTCTCATCCCTTCTTCCCTGGCCCACACAGTTCCTGTGGTGCTTGTCAGGTTGTTTCATGGAAGGGTTCAATTTACCAAGCCTGCACAAAGCTCTCCACTTCTCTTTCAGGATTAATCTTTTGCCAAATTGGCGAGGTGAATTGCCTCACGGTGGAAGCATCCGGCCACCAAAGCTAGGGCAAGGTGAGCAGCAGGACTTCTGGGAGCCAGTGCTGGAGAGGAGCCACACTCCTCCAGTTTGGTGTTAGATCCACTCGTGCTGTAACCTGATCCAGCAAAACACAGGCTGTTGTAACTCTGCACATTCCCCTGAGCAGTAACAGGAGTATGAGACATTGAAAGCCTTCCCATTTGAACTGACATTTCTGGACTTACACTTTGCTGTTAATAAGGATGTGCATTTGCTGGAAGATGCTCTCTGGGCATTTTTGATTTACTGTGCAGCTGAGATTTTTATCTTCTGTTTTTTAAGTTGGAGCAGACTTTCCCGTTGAGAAATACAATTTAGCGTAGGTCCTGAATATTGGAAGAATTATATCCACCTTACTCATGGTGGTTGTGTTGTGTGATTGGATTGAATTTAAAGTATTCAAAAAACAGTCAGGTAATTGATGTTTCTCACAGGAAAGTAGGAGACATTCCTCAAATTCTTAGAAATTACTGATTTTGTTCTGGTATTTACAGCTGTAGGTTTTGTTGTTTTCCTAAATCTGCAAATATTAAGTAGAAGTAAAACAATGAACTTCGTGATACTGGCTGTGGAAAAATGGAGGTATTATAGGCATTCACAAAGTTGATTAAAATATTAATATAATCTTGCTATTTAAACTGAGAAAGTTAATACAAAAATTATTTCAAATGAGAGAAAACAAGATCTTTTTTGTGATCTTTTAGGCTTTTTCAACTACCATCTGAGTGATACAGATGTTACCATTTGAGTGCCTGAGAGCATTAGATTGTGTACTGCTGACCACCCTTTCTCCTAATTTCCAAGCATCTTAATATATCACTTTCTACCATGTAGAGGGACATAAATATTGTCTACCTGGATGTGTTCAAACGTGTTACCGTTTTGTTTGCACATAATGAGGTACTTGTTTTCATGTAATGTTTCCAGGTAATTCGGCTGGGGGCCACCCCTGTCAGCCTGGGCTTGCTGTCTGTCCAGGTTTATGCTGCTTCTTCAGAGAAGACTTCCAAAAAGGAGTTGCTGAAAATTGAGGAGGTAAATGTGGTTAGAACCTTAGCGCTCTTCTAGCTAAAGAACTCTGAAAAATGATATGGGAAAGCATTTAAGTACATCTTGTCACCTTTTGTATTCATGACTGTAAATTTGCTTCTCAGTTTTCCACAACAGAAACATCTATATAGTTTTGCTTTTACCTGGGCATTGCATTTGATGTTCTTCACTTGATAGTGCCAGACTTGCTTGTAATATCTTTTTCCTACCTTAAAACCTTATATTCTTCATTCAGAAATTACATTTCCATGTTTGTAGATTTACGTATGGTTGTATTTCACATCCACTGGAATATTTTCTTTGCTTTTTATCCAGATAATACTACTTACTTTTTGCTGTAAGTACTGTTGGTAAATTCTAATAAAAATTCATTTATGTTCTCCACTAAAACAGCAAATCAGAATGTTTTATTTCTAAAAATATTCTCTTTTTTATGATCAAAATTCTTGTCTGACAATACTTTGAATCCATATAGTACCCTACAGAATTTTATCAGTTTTTTTTTCTTCACAGTATTCGGACCTAAGCAACAAAAAATACAATAAGTAGTGGTAGTAAATACCTGCTATATTTTCATTTCTTTAAGGTGTTACAAGTGTCTTGGTTATAAGTAGAGCTTGAAAATATCCTGTCAAACTGTGGGCTCACCAGCATTGTTGCACAGGCTTTTAAAAGTCTCCAACATTAAAAAAAAATTAAAAGAAGTAGTTCATAACTAAATCCAGCTTTGTATCCACGAGAGCGTGCAGTTGTTTGAAAACTTTGAGTACTTCAATCCGAGCTAAAGTGTTGCTACATAAGCACTGGAACTAAATTGGACTCGTGTTTGTGCATACTCAGGTGTTTTGGCTGTGTCTGCATGGGCAGTTCCCTTGCACAGAGTGAGAGGAGCCGTAGTTGCTGTGGGCTCCTGGCCCTCCCTGGCCCGGGAGCCGCAGCCTGGGCTGTCGCGTGCCCAACCTCTGCTGGCCTGAGTCAGGCGTGAGGCAGCAGCGTGGAGTTCATGTGGGCTGAGTAATGGGCTTGCCATCAACTCCAGCACAGCAGAATGTGCACGCCATGGAGTTTTGGCTGCCTTTCTTGCCATTCACAGGGTGTTAGTTTGGATCTCTACTGTGTCAGCTGTCTAGTTTCATAAAATATATGGGAATTTCCTTATCTCCGAGGCTTCTGTTCTTGTGCCAGACATTGCTGTTAGGTTGCCCAACAGGATCAAAGTTCAGCTTGTGACTATGATTGCCAGGGATGACCAGGTTTCCTAGGGAAATGAGGCTGAACATCCTTGTCTTTCAAAGAATTATGGGCAATCCAGCTGCACTAGTTATCAAAGTACTGGAGAAATTTTATGTAATTTTGTGTTATGGTTAGCAGCTTTTTTGATTATGACAGACAGTTCTTTTCCTGCTGATCATGAAAAGAAGGCTAGCTACATTTTAATGCACCAATACTTGTAATCACCAGTTTATAATGAACTACTAAATGGAGTATAAATATGGTATAAAATATAAGCTTTTTCTACTAAACATCTGTGTAGTATATAAACTGCTAGAAATTTTAATAGGTTTTGTTTTGATCTGAACTTTGCTGTTCATCTTCAACAGTACAGACTTTGGTGGTTTTTTTTAATGGAATATTTAATTTCAAATATGCTTAGGTAATTGTAGTAAATGTTGTGATTCTAAACCCTAAATAGAGTGGTTTAGCATTTATCATGTGAAGGTGCCCATTGCTCATTACAGTTCCTCTTTGCTCGGTGGCAGGGTGCCATTAGTGCTGTCAGTTGCTGGTGTGGTTAATGACCAAAGGTTGGGATGTTGTACTATTTTCCTGCTCAGTAACAAACAGGCACATTTGTACTGGATGTTCCCTTTGTTAGAAGCTGCTTAGGCTATTTAACGATGGCTTGTGCAAATATAGAAAATGATTGATTGTGATTTCTAGTACATTCAGTATGTTAACTGGGAACCAGAAGTGCTGATTAAGGTGAGAAACATTTTTCCCAATTATGTTGTGTGTTCTTATTAAATTAGTTTAATATTAATTTATAACTTGTGACTTGGATCATATAGCAGCTATGAATGAATTGTATAGCAGTTAGAAGTCATCTTCATCATAATTATGTGCTGTATAATTAAACTTTGCTCATAATGGTTGTCTCAGAGCTGTGTGAATCTTTATTATGCATTGTTTATGTAGTAAGCACAGTGTTAGGTGTTCTCTGCTTAGACTGTTCATGCCCTGAAGACCTACTTACAGAATTACACCTTTGTTTTTAACATCTTGTTTGCTAATATTCACAGCTGTCACTGTACTCCTCCCCAGCTCGTGAGACTAAATATGTGGAGAATCCCAAAACCGAGTTGGAAGAGGGGGTTTCCCATTTACGGCACGTTATGGAGCCATATACAGCCTGGTGTCAGGTATAATGGTTTGTATTGCAGCTGGTGGTGGTTCAGGGATAAAGCTCCAGCTGGGATTGTGGTTTGTTTTTTCAGAGTTGAAATTAACAGATAGCAGCAAAGTAAAAGTTGATAGCGGTAAAAGCATTTCTCAGAAATGCTGCATCACTTAAAGTTTTCTGCATTGCTTAAAATTTTCCACGGTTCAGGTCATAATGTTTACTCCCTTGTCACACAAACCAGTTGTGTCTTTATACTAATTTGTTGAACTAGACCCTGGATTTAGGGGTTCTCTTTCCAAAAGAATGAAAAGAAAATTAAGCAAAGCGTAGAATTGTTTTCTGAAGTGAACTTTAGGCTTAAATATACCTAGGGGTATCTAAATTTGGCACTGTTCTGGGGCTGAGGAAGATAGGAGATGGTATTTGCAGCTTTCATGTTCAAGGAGGCCTTAAATTACCAAGCAGTGTGCTTTGGAGCAGCAAAACCAAGTTGCCCTCACTGCAACTGTGACAAAACACAACTTAGCAAAAAATAAATCAGTATTTGTTGAACTGTAATGCTGAGGGAAGGAGTGCAGCTCTCTGGAAGAGAGAAAATCCCAGGCAACCAAGTAGTGGTAAACCTAATCCCCAGACCTTGCCCCCAAACCTTCTCATATATATTTCATTAGGTAGTGTGTTTAGAGTAAATAGTCATTAAATACAAAAATAGTCTCTGTAGCTGAGAGGAAAACCAAGATTTTAGTAATCAAGGCCTAAATTGTTGGTATTAGATTGCAGAGCCCCAGGATGGTTTTCTTGCTCTTTCCTGCCCAGGCAATGTTGAGGCTTGCTTTTGAAGCCGGGGCATCCTTGCCCTGTGGTTGCCTCTTGGCAACTTAAGTCTCTACTTTGCCCTGTGTTGTGAGGGCTGTTGTGAATCCCCTTAAGCTGCAAGCTGTTTGCCCAGCTCTCCACTGAAAGCCAAGCTGTGCAGATCAGGGTGTCCTTTATGCCTGGAAGTTCTCTTTGGTGGTACCTTTGATAGGACTGAAACATTTTTTTCTGAGTTACTGGGTCTAGTGTTTCTGAGGTGCCACCAGCAGGAGCACTGGCTGCATTTTGGGAGGGGAAGGGAGGTTTTCTACAGGACCATCAGAGCTCTGGCCTCTTGAACACATGGGGTTTGGTTGGTTGTCTGTGTAACCCTAGCTGGGGAACGAAACTGGAGAGGAGATTAGCCTTTAACCTTGCTTTATGTCTCACTGACTGTTGTCATTGTTTTTATTTTTTTTGTCTGTCTGGTGATCATTGACATAAGATGTGTTCTTCTGCTCACACACAACAAGCCATTTCCTGGCAGTGGTTTACTGACTCATTTTATGAAGTGGGCATGTAAAGTTTATGGGTTTGGGGCAATCTTGCTTGCTTAACTGTAGTCAGAGGTAGCTTTGGTTTTACACCCCCCGCCCATCCCTGCTGTGTTGAAGAAAATAATATTTAGATGTGTCTCATTTGTCTTTAAAATCAAAAATAACCCAGGACAATAAGAATAAAATTGGTTATGTTTGTATATCCACATTACTTTTTCAAAATTAATTAACTGTTGTGGAAATGCAGTTCAAAACTCAGATGTAGAAATGAGCCAGTTATGTTTCAGCTGTGACAGAAGATCAGACTTCGTCTCTGGCATCTTTAGAGCAAATTCATCGTAAATTGGCTTTTAATAAGACCAACATCCATTTAGAGTTATGCTGTGTGTCACATGTTAACACTTATTTATTTTCATGACAGATAGGGCTTTTTACATCACTCTTGCCAGTGAGGAGATGGAAGTTCTAAAGATATTATCCCCATCCAGATGCAGTTCAGGTGGAATTGCAAGACTATTCTCTGCTTTAGCTTTGGGCATATATGTTTATGAATTGTTCCCTAATTTATAGACAGCCTTACACTGTCTCGCTGAAGGATTATTAGCATAAATAACAACTAGCAGAGTTCTTTTTATTGAGATTTTCTCTTCTACTTGGATAAAAGGCATTGTGAATTCTTCCTGAATATTCTCAGTCTGAAAAAAACCCCAGAACTAGTCTGTGGGGTTGATGCAGTGTCTTTGATTTACTTTGGACATCTGTGGACGTCTCATTTTCCAAGTCACTTCAAAATGCAGCCTTGTTAGCCTAAGACAGTCTCCTAGAAAGTGGAATTTATCACCTTGCAGAATGAGTCACATACCTCTGTGAAGTGTGAGGAAGGAGTTTATTGCAGTGTTATACTTCTTTTCTTTGCATCACCTCAAGTATTTTTGCAATACCTACATACACTGAGAAACCCGAGATAATTCTGAGTTTCAGCTGCCTGATCTCAGTAGAATACTGAGATTGACATCTGTGTTCTGAAATATTATATTTCATCTTGTCCAAAGACTTCTTTGAGAAAAATCTGTAAGTTATGCTAAATATAACATTGAGCAAGCATAGCCCTGTTAGTGAAGGGTGGAAGTGGGAATAAAAGTGAGTTATTTTTGGGACCCATCACATTTTTCTTTCCTGTTTTTTTTTCCTCCTTTCTTTATCAGTTCAGTTACAGTCTATAGTTAATATTTTACTTACTTGGTATCTATTTACCCTTGTTCTCTTTTTTTCTTTTAGGATCTTTATGCCAAAGCTATGCCCAAATTAGAAAAAGCTGTTGAGCATGGTAGAGGTAAATCATCTTAGTTTTCTTAACTAGCAGTTTAAAATGCAGGACTGTGCTATATCTTCAGTTTAAAGGGAATTCCATTAAGCATCATTATATGTATAATTTCTAATGCATTTAAGACTACTTTTATTTCCACTGTGTATCTGTTTGAATTTCCTTCATGGGCCACTTATGACACTACATTTCTAAACAATTAAAATTCGAGACCAGCATTTATGTTTATCAATGTCACTAAAAATTAGTTATGCAGGAACAGAAGGGGAAAAACCCTCACAATTTATTCCCAGCCAGCAGTATTTGCTTGACTCAGCCTCCAGCAGTATTTGCTTAACCCAGCTTAGTAGCTGAAACCTTCTGTACAGTTTATTACTTGTTGCTAGCATTAGGTCTTTTGTTTGTAATGTTTAGCCTTGTCATTTTGGTTTGCATCCATGGATCTCCTAAGAATTTTGAATTAATCCAAAATAATTTAAATTTGTTTTTATTTTTGTGAGCATCCTTTCATACTTATGCTTACCAGGACTGAACATGGATGCTATGTAGAGGTCATTTGAGATACTGCACCTCTTTTCTTTAAACTTAGTGGTTTCAATCCTTTGAACTCGTTTGCATGGAAGATTTTCCGTAGTTTTCCATTCCCCCACCAGACTCCCATCTCAGAGTGCACTTTGTTTTTGCTGTGTCTTTGCATTGTTCTGTGATTTGGTTTTTGTACAGTATTTCACACTAATTCTTGTTAACATGTTACTGTAAAATTCCATTTTGCCAAGGTTTTTATCACTTAAATTGGAAGATATGATTGAGATACAAAAGAGGAAAACAAAACAGATGGCCCAGGAGCAAAGGCAAAGCTCCTATGAAAATTGGTGAATACAATACAATGTTCAGTTTCATTCATGTGTCACTAGAGAAGATCTCAAAGGCTTTGAATTTTTTGCCAGCATATCTAAAATGTGCATGATAGTTAAATGTGTTATGATAACTCT
Organism: Oreocharis arfaki; assembly: GCA_013398015.1. NCBI lineage: Eukaryota > Metazoa > Chordata > Aves > Passeriformes > Paramythiidae > Oreocharis > Oreocharis arfaki. The sequence continues at coordinate 785,994 of VZRR01009906.1, read as the reverse complement.
TTGTGTTTTGTAACAATTGCCAGCGTGTATTGATGATTCCTTATCACAAAACCACTTTCACATTACATTAAAGCACTTTGTTCTGGCTTCTTTTCAGAGGGCTATGAATTTCTCCAAAAACCCCCTGCTGGATTTTATCCAAGACTTGGTGTGATAAGTTTTGCTGGAATTATTGGATTGTTTCTTGCTAGAGGTAAGTGAGAACCATTTGAACTGGTTATATTATGGTTTTGCATTAGTAATTTATTTGTGGGTTTTAGGGTACTAATTTTTGATTGTGACAGTGAGATCTGACTAAACTGTACAAGCATGTTTCTACAATGTTCCTCCAATTATAAAGAAACTTCATGGAAAAGGTGTTTAATAACCAACAATTATTGTTTTATCTTTGCTGTATTTGTTACTAGAATCTAGTCTTCTGTTTTGCCCTGTTGTAGCTTAGTACAACAAAAATGGGAAAGGACTGGCTTGGTATTTTTTAGCCTAGAAATATTTTTAATTTTTTAAGTTCTTGATCACATATGATGCTGTAGAAAACAACAGGGGAATGAATTATGGTAAAATACAGATATTCCTGAACTATACTATGTGTCCATTTAGGTGTATATTTGAGTTCCTTCAAAGTATTGTGTGTCCAGGCACAGAACTGCTGCAGATGGTGATTCAGCAAATAGACTTGTGAACTCTGGGTGTACTATAAATACCTGCACATTTTGCACTACAGAAAAGTGATACAGTTAATTTCATCACCCTTGTTGAAGACATGTTCGTGCCTTCATAAAAAGAAGCGTTAGTTTAAGAAATGTTAAGTGTGAAAAAGTTTTTTGTGCTTGTGTTTAGATATTCTTAATGCAGTGAAATGTAGGTAATAGAACTTTAAAGCTGCAGTGAGGATATAGTTTGGACAAAAATAAACCTTTGTGGGGCCTGAATATGTTGAACAAACTGGAAGTGTGTGCTTGGCTGTGTAGAAATTAGTGCACCTCAAAATACTTAATTTTCCAGTGAAGCTGGTGAAAGCAGTACTTTTATTTTTTTTCCTAGTGTATTTTTTTAAATGACATCAAGGTAACTTCCCTGTTTGAAGTTCTTTTTCGTCAAATTCCTGCTTCTCAAGTAGTGTGATCATGAATGAGATCAGCTTCCATCATTTATGACTGTAGCAAAATGAGTGGAGAGGGAAAAGTGCAGTCATGGGACCGGAATTGAAAGATTAGAGGATCCTAAGTTTAATGAAAATAAAAATGCCTCATACTAAAAATGTTAAATTTCTGTATCTTTTAGGATGGGAGCCATAATTTTTAAACTTTTTTTTCTGGTAATAGTTTACGATATGACTGTTATTTCCAGAAAGTATTCAAAGCATAGAAGGGAGTGCCCCTTAATTTTGATTCTACTGAAAGTTCTCTTTTTTTATCCCTCCCTCCCTTGGTCTTTTTGGGAAAATTGCTCTCTTGGAAGGTATGGATAGAATCCTTCAGGTCTAATCATAACACTTGGATATACACAGCTGCTCACTAAGTAGACAATACGGTATTTAAAGTTTAATCATGTGAATATTGTGCAGTCATCCAGCTTGGTTTAAAATGCCATTGGAGATAATTAGTTTTAACCTTGTGTTGCAGATGGAGTGATGCACTTCACTTGTAAGAGAGCAGCAGCAATGTGTTTATTGAAACAAAGCAATGATTTAAAAAGGTTTGATGGCAAGGTACACCTGGTCAGTTACTGCATAGAGGACAGGGTCAGACAGACCTGTGTGGGGAGGATCCTCCCCTTGAGTCACAGGATTCAGACACAACCTCTTTCCTTTCTAGAATCCTACTCAGAGGAGCTCAGGTGCAGCTGTGTCCAGTCCTGGTCCCAGACTCGGTCAGCAGTTTATGCTCAAAGGATTATATGTGCACAGTCAATCTAAGATATGATTTTAGTGAAGCTTACAAAGGGTAGCAAACTATTAGGGGGGCCCCTACTGATCAGAGTGATTATGTTTCTTAAGAAACTGGTGGGATGGTAGAGAAAATACACTAAACTGTATTTAAGAAAATTGTATATAAATAAAATTGTATATAAATAAAATGTTAGGGCCATTCAGCTGTCTTGGTTAACAATGGTTTGTGTTTGTTGATTTTTTGTTACAAAACAGGGTCAAAAATGAAGAAGTTAGTGTATCCTGCAGCTCTCATGGGTATCGGTACCTCCATGTATTACCCTCAGCAAGCGGTTGCTATTGCGAAGGTCAGTGATGATACCTTTCTTTGGAGAAGTGTCTTTTACTTTGGTTGTTGCCTCCTCACTTCAGATTAACTGGTCATCCATGTTTAAAAGCCATGTCAGTGGCAATTAACATTACAGTTACTTTGTCAAAGCAGATGCAGTGTGGGCTGAAAGACAATCAGACGTGTTCCTTTCAGTGGCCTTTTTCTTCCAACAGCTTCAGTAGTGTCTTCAGTTAGAGGAAGATAATTTCCTTTCAGAATCTCTAACCTCATGTAACACTAAATTAACATAAATATGCTAAGTGAGTACAGTTTGTGTGTTTACTTACAGTACTAAGGAAGGCTGAAATATCTTGTGAGCAAATGAAAACAGTGTTTGAAAGAAAAAAAAAAGAGTTTCTATAGATAAGTCATTATAACATTTTGAGATAAATTATTGACATTTTCTGCCTTTTTTTTGGTTAGGTTTTTAAGAAAGATAGCATGCACATTCTGGAATGGGATAAGAATTCTGCTGCAAACTTATTGGATGCCTCTCTGTTCATGGATTTGTTGTTCCAGGCACATAAGAAACATGTTAACTTGCAGTTGCTTAAGTGAGCTTCCTGTGAGAGCAAGAACTGAAGAGACCACAGAATTGCTTACAGCCCCTACTGAAGTTAGATCATGTGCCTTGCTGTCCACACTTGGTGGTACTGGCAGATTCCTCAGTTCTTCACCACACTGTGTTTCAAATCCAGCTTTTAACCACTGACAGTGCACATACTTACATCCTTCAGAAGTTCTTTATATTTCAGCCTTTGGTAAATTTGCTATCTAGTTATTGGGCACTTGTTAATAACTCTGAGATGTCAGAATGGTAATATGATATTCTCAAGAACATAAGATGTTCTTTAAAAACTGAAAGGTCATTGACTTAGGGAGAGTCAGAACTGCTGAGTTTGAAGTCTGCCAGCATGGTGGTACTCTTATCTTTGATGGAATCTTTTTTTAGTGCTTCCAGGATTCAGATGCTCTAAATACAGATAATTCTGTTGGCTTGTTCTCAGAGAGTAAAAATTATGCAAGTGGCAGGAAAAAAACCCATCAAAATTTAAGAAGCGTAGACATCTCTGTTGGAAACTGTTTATTAAAATTCTACTTGCCTTCTGAACAGTGAAGTGGGAAGTGATTGAACGCTGTTCAAACTGATGTTACTGTTTTTAAAGAAGCTCAGTTCAGGCTTAACTATGGATTTGGTGCTAACGGCTTCACAATACTTAGTTTATTTTATGAGAACTTTGAAGTGCATGATTGCTCTTTGATTAATTCACAGTTCTTAGTTTGACTGTAATGAAAAATCTGATAGGAGATTGGAATTGGTTTAGCTTTGTTGACTTGGTCTGGACAGTAGACGTATGAATTTGGAAATTTCGGTGGGGAGAGTAATACCCTAGATACTGTTTTCGTTCCTCTAATCTATCTTGTGATTTTCTTTTCTTAAGAAAAGCAAAGTTTTAAGCGTATCTTATCTTACCATCCATAAATTTTAGGCTTTAATCTGAAATTGGAAACACTTTCCTCTCTATTGATTATTTTTAAATGTTTCATAAGCCTTTCAAAAAATGTCTGTAAACCTAGAAAGGAATGTCTGCAGTACAAAGCTCACTTGCAAGTTAATAAAACAATATAAAAAATATTCTGGAACATAAATTTTAATTTGTTGTTTTATTTTTTAGATTGTGTTCTTTTATTTTTTTTCCACACTTAAGTACTTCATCACTGCTTTTTCTTTTACAGTTATATAATTCCCTTCATTGGGTCTTGTGTTGTTTTTTTTTTTTTTAATTCGTGGGGGTTTTGTTTCCTTCCGACTTTTATTTAAGACTTTCCAATGGAGAGTTGGAAATAAACATGGCAAAATTTGTAGTTGAGGTCCAACACTTAATTCATCTGGAAGTAAAAATTTTTCTTTACTTAAGCTGTATGAATTCCTAAGTGGAGTTGTAGCAACAGAGTTCATCATTGGTAACAGGTAAGTTTTCAGACACTAATCATCTAACTGAAGATGGAAGAAATGCATGGACTATTATGTTTTTCCCCTGCTTTAGTAATCATTCCAATAAATCACAAATTTGTAAGGGATTTATTTCCTCACTGCCAGTATTACTTTACTTTTAATAACTTCGAACAAAAGGTCAGACTGTATATGTGGTAAGGGAACTGAATTTAATACTAAAGTTTATTTTATTCTGGTGGAACCCTGTTTAGTGTTTTGAAATGGCATTGCTTTCTAGCTAATCATCATATATTTAAATTACTTTGTATTTACTGTGGCTTATCTTCCATCTGAAAAGAACTTTCCATTATGCAGTTAAGTCACTCTATCGTGAGAATTAAATTTTGTCCTTTGTTATTAGAACCTTTCGAATTTACTAAAGTACTGTGTGTTATGCTTTCATTCTTGAAAGAAAGAAAAGCTTCCCAAAAGCAAGTTTTGGTTTTTTGACAGCAAACCACATTATTTCTGTGTCTTTTGAACCTATACCTTGTCCCTTGCTCGGGTCAGTCTATAAGGCATGAACAGGTGTACTGACACAGCTGAGAGCAGGACATAATTCCAGGAACTGTGAGTTGAAAAGCAGGAGTTGTGGTCACTTGATCCATGTTTGCTGCTTAATGCTCATGAAATGGCACTTTGACTGCTTTGTTAACAGTGTAAATGTAGAAAAACCAGTGGAGTCTCAGTTTAGTTTTCCAGTGTGAACTGTAGATAAAGAATTGCTGACTGAAGTTCTGTATGTGTGTAATTCTGTGTGACATCCAGTAATACAGTCAGTAATGCGTGCTTATGGTGCTATGTGGGATTAAAATATGGAAACCCTTCTGCATGCACATTGGGCCTTGGAGACCACTGGTGCTACCCCAGTAGTGCCCAGTAAAGGTGTTGGTGGCCCACGGTCACCCCAAACTTCCAGAATCCCTGTTGAGAACCACCCGATCTAACTTTTGGACTTGTTTGTTCAAATTTAGCATACAAACCTGCTTACAGTGCTGCATTCAACAGTGATGGTATTCTAGCGTGTTGACCTTGTATCTTGCACTTCCAGTCTGCCTAGAACTGTGTTTTTCGGCCGTGAAAGTGTCTGTGGGTCGTGGCTCTTAGGAGGTTTGTGCACTGGTGAAACCTTGGTTGGTTTTGGCAGACTAAATGTCTGGGTTGCTGTACCTTATGATGTAGCTACTTAATCCAGCAACACGAATGACCAGTTTCTCATTTAATGCAATTCATAAATCACTTGGTCATATGACTCCTATAATAAGAATATTTTAAAGTTTGTGCTGCTAGGCCTTTAGTGTAGTTTTAAATATTTTGATGGAGTATTTTTAAGCAGAAAGGAAAAAAAAGCTTATAGATAGTTGTTTTTCTCATTTTATGTTGATAGCTGTCTCTTCAGTAACATTGCAGACAAAACCAGCACTTTGTTTATTGTGATTATTTTTCAGTACCATTTTTCAGTACTATTTTCATTTCCTGGTACATTCGTATTGTTTGCACAAGGGATCACCATCTTTTCAGATGAGCCAACTAGTTTGTTGAAGTGCTTGAGAATGAACACTCCTGATACTGAAAAACGAAATAGCTGTATAAAAACATACCTGTAAAATTTAAATTGGGCAGTTTTGGAGATTTAACTGATGCAGTTGATGTGCTTTTTTATGACGACCCTTATCACTTTCAGCTATAGAGAAAACTCAGTGCATCCAATGGACTTGTTTAAACCAAAGTAATTGGTCAGTTATGGTGACAAAAAGGCTACTCTGTATTTAAGATAGCCTACATTTTGGATTTAGTTGTGACTTGGAAGCTAGTTGCTGATTTGGGTTTGTTTTCTTTTGATTCTATTTGTTCAATAGCCTCTTTTGTAAGGTAGCAAGCACATGGTATCTGCCCAGAAGCACATCCTTGTACCATTGTGTAATAACTGGTGTTACAGTCCTGCTGATTACAAATCAGACAAACAAAAGGGGAAGTGGCTCTTCACACTATGTGTACCCAGCAGTAGAACCACTTGCCACAGGGATGCTAAAAATTTGCACTTCCCCTTGAACTCTGTGCAAAAAGTTCATAGAAGGGAAATTCATTGGGCCTTTTTGCACACATAAAAATCACCTCCAGCTCAGGAAGTCTCTGGACAGTGAATTGATGGAGACTGGAAGAAACTTTAAAATGTAATTCAGAAGCTTTTTCAGAAACATCAGAAAACTGTTTCAGAAACATTTACGCTTGCCGTGTTCTCAGAGTTTGGGTTTTCTGGCTTTGCCTGCGGTAGAAGATAGGGAAATACCTTCTTAGTTCTTGATTTCATCAGTTTTTTAGTTTAATAGCTGTTTAGTTGGACAGATTGTCCATTTTGCTGTTCTTTGTTTAGAAGCTGGTAGTGATATGAAAGCGGGTATAGACCTGAGCCTGGCTGTAAAAACCTAACACTTTTAATTTTAAAGAGTGCTTTGAATATTACAGTTCCATGTCACGTAAGGGACAAGGGATACTGTTCTATTAGACTTAGGGCCTTTTCCTGTCATAAAATAGCTGTTGGTGTAATATAGCAGATACAGTCTTTCCTCGCTATGTTCTGTTTTGGGAATTGACAGCTGGTTATTCATTACAGCCATCTATCAGCAAGTTCTAAAAAACAAATAAGAAGGAAATATAAAATTGCAAAATAGGGACAAACTCAAGTGCGGTTTTTTTGGTCTTTGAAATTGATGTGGTCAAATTAAGAAATACTTGGTATATGTTAATTATGCTGAATGTCAAATACTAAGCAAACCAGGATTGTTTCCACGCAGCATCGTTCCACTCCCGTTTGTACAGATATATTTTCAGGTAGTCTTCAAATAGTTTTTTAGCATATTATTTTTTCTTATTCCTCATGTGACCTTTTTTTCCCAAGATGTTCATTAATGCTGTACATCCTGGGCTTGAACAGGAAGAGTTAAAACGTGTTGTGTTTTGGAACTTTTTCCACTTACATAAGAGGCAAGGCAATATTCCCCAGATTATTACGTTCATGCTTTCTAAAAACTTTTTTTTCAAAGGTTGCTGGCACACAGCTGTATGACTGGAGTCTTCAAGGATATATTGCTGTAGAATCTCTTTGGAAGGATAATCCTAAGAAGAAGAAATCAGGGGATAAAGGTGATAAGGTAAGAAGTCTGAGGAACTTGATTTCTGAATTTACCACTGGCTCTTCAGTCAAAAAATTGATGAACAACAGTGGTTTTGTTCCACTGTGACTTGGCCTTTATTTCTGAAGATAAATATTTCATTCTGTCTTTCTAAGCTGTAGAAAAACATTAGGCTTATTTCAAGTTAAACTTTCAGAAATGCTATTTGGAAGTTTCCTTTAATATAATCTGAGATTATAGTATTTCCTTTGGTATAATCTGATAGGCAAACAGAGTTCTAGGAAATATATGTAGATGGCTTAGTGAAGCATAGTGTGAGAGACTGGAGATCTGAGCAAGTTGATTAAATGTGTGCTGGGGAAAGCCTGTAAGGTTTTTAGGTATTTTTTTTAGCTGCTGCATAATGGAATAAAAGTTGAAGTGTGTAATGTAAAGCTTCTGTGGTTTTAAATTCACTTCTAAACTCACCATGACTGGGAGAGAGGTGTTTAGGAGATGGCAGTTGCCCTTGAATAGACTGCAGGGATGGGACTGAGTTCCCGAGGTAGGGCTGGGTGTAGGACTCGTTCCAGACAAGCTGAGTTGGAGAAATGCTCGCATGTCCTGGCAGTTGCTGAGTCTTCTGAGAGTGGAGACTTTCATCAGTGGATACTCATCCTGTATTGGCCCAAGGCACTTCAGTAAATGAACTTGAATAAACAAAGGTTAGTTAATTGTTCTGTACCTTCCCTAAAATCTAGGCTGTTAAAAAGAAACTCCAGAAAAAAAGGCAGTGTCAAAATATTTCAGAAAAACCAACAGACAGCATTAGTAAGAAATAGCTGAACTTTTTATTTTATTGTATTTTTGTTTTATTTGTATTTATTTTATTCCAGGCTTTCAGAAGGAACACATGGTTGTTATTGGTAGGCAAAAACTTTTCACATTTTCATCTTATTATAAGGCTTATTCAAGCACTTGCTCCCTCAGCAGAAAAACAAACAGCATGCAGAATTGCAGAGACCACTAAGTAAACACACTTCTTTCTCTTCCTCCTTGCAGAATCTTTAAATCACACCCCTTAGTTGCCAAAACATGTTACTTGCACAAAGGAGCAAAATGCCCCTTGATTGGTGTCCTCCTAAAGTTCTTCTCCTTGTTCAGATACTGTCAGTGTGAACTGTTGCTGTGTAACTTGATGGATTAGACAAGATACAAAAACGCTGCAACTCAAATGAAGAAGCAGTACTTGGTCACTTGATGAAACTGCCTGCATTTCCCATGTTCACAGATCTCTTACCACTGAGGCAAACAGCCTTACTGGTGCTTTGTAAAGAGAGGGTATTGTCTCCCTGGTGTGCAGAGAAGCTGAACAGCGGCTGTGAAAAGTCACATGCTTTTGTCTAGAATGGGGACTGAGAAGTGGTTCCAATGGAAGAAGTTTGCTCTGAGCTTCCTTTGGCCTGGGTTGGTGAAACCATATGAAATACATGGTTGAGAATTTGGGTGGGTAGGGGTGGGTTTGTTTTAGGTTTGTTTCATATGGAAATAATCATATGGATTATTTGCACCACTAAATCAGTATCAACTTTTCAAGCAAAAGAATTTCTGTCTAGGTTCCGTTTTTTACTGGAGGTTTTTACTGATACAGAAGTGTCATGGAAGAAAATGCTTTTAACTATCATACACTGAAATTGGCAAAGCATTCTAGGATAGAATCTGTGACTTCTGTTTTAATTTGACAACTTTGTGGAAGAATTTGGTTGCTTTTGTATATAATATTTCTTATATTTTTTGTATATAATATTTCTTATAGTCGTCCTAGGCAGCTAGATTCCTGAAGTAGTGAAGACAGGTCTAAATGTTACTCTTGAGCTGTTGTTGCAGCAGATGTAACCCATTTCATGAAACTATGCCAGAGCAGAAGATGTTATTTTTGTTTTTGTGACATTTACTCCAGCATTTTCCTGTTGCTACACAAAGGATTCTTGCAAATAGTCAAGCAATATATGGGTGGCTCTTCTTGGCTTCTGTTAATTTGTTACATTGCTCATTATTTGTTTGATAGTCATAGGTACCACAGCTGTGCATAACTTCATGTTTGTGCAGCAATATGTCATTAAAATAAATGTGGTATGTTAATTTTCTGAAGGTTTTATGAAACAAAAACCTGCGCCAAATTGAGGTCATATCAACTGAATTCTGAGTTCTGCCAAGAAAGATGAATTCTGGGACCTTCTGTGCCTGCATTTCAAAACACTGTGGCTGCAGCCCCTCCATACAGCAAGTCAGTCAGATAAATGTTTTTAACATGCTGTTGAAGGATGCAGCTCTTCAGGATGTCAGGATAAAATCCCTCTGCTAAAACCAAAACACATAGAAAAACAATTTTCCTCATTTAGTTCTCACTTTGTCTTGTCTCTATACCATTCAAAGACTTTTGCTGTACTTTTAACAATTCTGGATTCTCTGTCTTCCAGCAACACTGAATTGGGCACCCCTTGTTTTTAGTGAAGTGGCCAAATTGTGTAAAACCAGAACAGCACTACAGCTCTAAATACACCCTTCTTTCAGCCCTTGTTCCTTTCTTCTTGTGTTTGCTCTTTCCCACTTTGGCCCTGCTAGTAATAAGATCTCGCAGAAAACTTAATTTCCCTCTCAGCTTCAGAGACTGAGAGAAACTTTTACAGCATATGACTTGGTTTTCATTCCTGTCTGGTGTGCTGATGACTTAGCAATGACTTAGCAATACTAATATATAATACATAAAATTTTTAAACCCATATGTTTTTATTACACATGCAAAATACATAAATATTTAAAATCTATCTCCATGGCTATCTCTGGGTATTTTATTTAGTCTTAGCTGGTTACAGAATGTCTCCAGTTGCAAGAGGGCTCAGCTTTGGCTGATTTCCTGCACTTGCTCAGAACAAGTGTCGAGGAAATTGTGGACCAGAACCTTCCTCACCTGAAAGCTCTGTTGAAAATTGTGGTGTCAGTGTTTTGACTGGGGAACCTTACCATCAGCATCACAGATGGTGACCATAACAAACCTTAAATTATGTTTTAAGAGAGTTTTTAAGTCACTTGTGTTTTGGTCATCTTTTAAAACACAACATAAGCAGCTGAGAGAGCTTTCTACAGAAAATGCTTGTCAGGCTTGGCTTTGGTAGCTTCTAAACAGGGCAGGCAAAAGTTTGGTTATCTGAACTAAAAGATAAACATCTACTTCTGGCAGAAAATGCTGTTTCCTGTTATATGCCGTCCTTTTCTTGTTTGGTAGTAAGAACAGCAACAGTATAAAACTTGGAAGAAATATTACTTCTTTTGGAATGGATCCTTAGTATGGGCAGTGGGGAATTTAGATGTTTTAGAGGTGGGACAGACAGAAAGAATCTACTCTGCAGAAGGTTGGTCTCTCTAAGGGCAGCTTAGAGCAACATTTTTGAGAGTACTTCATGTTTTTGTAAGAGTTAAGTTCAAGGTCAACTTAAAGAAGTTACTGATTGACTGGGGGAGGATGATTAAAGTAAGGCAGTGATGTTCTCTTTATTCCAAGCAATACATTGCAAACAAAAGAGGACAGAAGGTAAATTATTCATCTGTGAGCCCAGGTGAGCCTTTGTTTTTCTTTTGCAGCTGCTGTTTTTTTCTGGTGGCCAGACTTTTCCTTTCAAGAGTTTCCATAAGCACAAAAGATATATACTGATTTGAGGTAGTTTTGAAGTTAAAATTTTTAAGATTATTGTAAAAAGGTCTGACCACCTGCAAGACTTCTGAGCAGCAGAAGCTTGTGCACCTGGCTCAGCTGTAACGTCAGGGCAAAAGCCACCACACGTTTGGGGGTTTGACATTTAGCTGGTTTGCTTTGGGGTGTTTGTATGGTAGGAAAAATTTCAGAGTAATCATGGTGGGTTTTTTGTAAAGTTTGTTGTTTAAAGTTTAGGTCTCAATATAGCTCTGAGAGATACTGTGTGAGCTAAGTTGGGGTGTTTTTTGAACACTCATATACTGAAACTGTACAGTCCCCTTAGTTCCAGTGTTATTTTTAGTTTCAAATAATGATGATTTTTTTAAAATCCCAGGTAATCCCAATGTATTGAACATTTAATAATGAATGTATTATGGAGATTTCTTATCAGTTACCTTTCACTTGAATCAGTCAGAAACAGAAGAATGCAAAATGTTTCCTCTTCTGCTGTGGGATAGAGCTCTGATGTGTGACCTCCTCTGGCCACCCAGATTGGTTACAGAGTGGTTGTGTTGAGCCAGAAAGCAGAGACTGTCTTGAATATGTGCCTGCTTCTGATTATGAGAGGGTACCCTGGCACAGAGGAAGCCTGTCTTCTGAGTCATTGATCTAAACACATTTTTTGCTTCTGACCTGGTTTTGAGTGTGCTAGAGGACTTTGGCACTTTCTTGTAAAATTATGTGCCTGTGCCACAGGAAGTCCTTTCTGGCTAAGTCACATTACTGCTTGAGCAGTGTCACTTAGGCTCACTGTTTACACAGTGGGCTTATACAGTGGATGGAGTTAAAAACTTCTTAACGGCTAATTCAGCAAATAACTTTGTGTGAGGAGTGATAGTGGATTGGCTTGAATTAAGTAACTCAGGCTTAATAGATCTACTGAAGGCAAGCCCTGGACTGAGATCTCCTGAGCTCATAGAAACAAAGGAATTTAGCAAGACCCCTGTTTTCTTGTGTATGTGTGTGTGTTGCTTTGGAATGTTTCCCTCTTTCAGGACATTTTTTAAAAAAAGGCTTACCTAGACAGTAATTGCTTTTTACAAGTTAAAACAAGAAACTGGAAAAACACAGACTTTTCTGTGAGGAGTTTATTTTTAGCTCATTTGTTCAGGATTGAGTAAACTCTGAGATGAGGCATCATTAGTCAGATTATTCACTGTAAATTTTAGTAAAATGTCATAACTTAAAAGTTCCTGTACAGGCAAATTACAGAGTAGATCATTATTTTGAAATGGGTGTGGTTTGTGGATGTGATTTCCTCTACTATGAAATATCCAGTGTAGTAATCAAAACAAAATGGGTTTTTGAAAGAAAGAATTACCTTTTAAAGGTCTTGCTAGGCATTTTTTGAATAAGGCATTTAAGAAATATCTTCATAATTGAATCTTGATATAATGAGTCCATATCTCCAGCACAGCATATGCGGGATCACATAGACTTGGTGCCTTATTGAGTTTAATTGGTAATGTATAAATTTGACCCATTCTTTAAAACGTTTTCCAGTATCTTCTGGCTTCTTTTGTTACATGTTTCTTCACATTAGCAGAATCACAGAATGGTTTCGGATGGAAGGGATCTTAAAGATCATCTCATTCCAAATCCCTGCAGGAGCAGCTTCCACTAGACCAGGTTGCTTAGAGCTCTAGCCAGCCTGTCCTTGAACACTTCCAGGGATGGGGTGTCAACAGCTTCTCTGGGTAACCTGTGACAGTGCCTTACCACCCTCACAGCAAATAATTTCTTCCCAAAACCTAATCTAAACCTGCCCTCTTTCAGTTTAAAGTCATCCCCCCTTGTCCTATCCCTACTTGCTCCTGTGGAAAGTCCCTCTCCAGCTCTCTCGTAGCCCCCTTTGCTGGAAGTTTTCCCAAAGCCATCTCTTTTCCAGGCCGAACAATCCCAGCTCTCTTAGCTTGTCTTTGTAGAAGAAGTGTTTTAGCCCTCCTGTCATCTTCCTGGCCTCCTCTGGACTTGCTCCAACAAGTCCACATCCTTGTTATGTCACAGGCCCCAGAGCTGTACACAGCACTCCTGGTGGGTCTTCCAAGAGCGAAGCAGACCTGCTGCCCGCGCTGTTTTGGGTGCAGCCCAGGACGTGGTTGGTTTCTGGGCTACAAGGGCTCAGTGCTGGGTGGTGTTGAGCTTTTCATCAACCAGCAACTCCAAGTCCTTCTCCCCAGGGCTGTTCTCAATGCACTCTCTATGTAATCCAGCCTGTATTTGTGCTTGGGGTTGTCCTGACCCAGGTGCAGGACCTTGCACTTGGCCTTGCTGAGCTTCATGAGGTTCTCATGGGCCCACCTCTCAAGCCTGATACGATCCCTGTGGATGACATCCCTCCCTCCAGCGTGTTGACCATCACACAGCTTGGTGTTGTTGGCAGACTTGCTGAGGGTGCCCTCGATCGCACTGTCCTTGCTGCTCACAAAGATGTTAGCGCCCGGCCCAGCACCGACCCCTGAGGAGCACCACTCGTCACTGGTCTCCCCTCACACATCCAGCTGTTGACTGCAACTCTGACTGTGACCATCTAGCCAATTCCTTATCCACCAGGTGGCCCATCCATCAAATCAATGTCCCTCCAGTTTAGAGACAAGGATGTCGTGCAGGACAGTGTCAGGTGCTTTGCACAAGTCATAGATGACATCAGTCACTCTTCCCTCATTCACCATTGCTGTAACCCTGTTGTAGAAGGCCACCACATTTGTCAGGTACACTTTGCCATTATTGAAGTCATGTTGGCTGTCACCAGTCGTCTCTTTATTTAAGTCATGTTGGTAAAAATAGCCTTCTAGAATAAAGAGGAAGTGCCGTTTAATTTCCATGTGTAGAATTTAAGAACAATTGAGGGTGCCACCTCTGATCATTTCACCCAAGCCCCTGTTCAAAGCAGAGACAGTTTCAAAATGAGATTTGGTGGTTCAGGCCTTAAGCAGTCATGTGCTAAATATTTCCAGGGATTTAGAAAGTTATCTGGAAAACCCGCTCCAGTGATCGGTGGTGTGATATATTTATAATTTTTTGTCCTTTGATTTAAGAGAAATTTGCCATGTTCCTCTGTCCTTTTCTCCCGGCCCTTTGGATGTGAACCTCTGAGAAGAACCTGGCTCTTCCAAAGATGTAAATGCCCACTAAGGAACTGTGGATAGGAGTTAGGTTCCCCCTTTGTGTGGTCTTCACAAGTCTGAAGAGACCCTCATCTCAGCCTGTTCTTGTATGTCATGTGCTTCAGTCCCCAAGCCATGTGTGTGGCCCTTTAAGTATTTTTTATCGATACCTATTTAAAGCTATGATCAAGTGCCTGTTTGTTATAGCATCTTGGCAAACAGATAGACCAGACCCTGTAACAAGCTTCTCCTCATTCTTTGATTTCTGTCATTTATGTTGGGGAAAGTGTGAGAACACTCTCTAAAAGGATATGTGCTAAAAGAGGCCTATTGTATAAATCCATGCAGAATTCAGAGAATGCAAAATAGCAACTACTCTGTGGGTATTCATCCTCTGTTATTAATACAGGCAAAATGAGTCAATTAAAGCACTTCTGTTGAAACTACTTGTTCTTTCAAATCCTTTAATTGCTTGGCTAATGACAGGAAGACTAAAGTCTAGAAAGTGTTTGGTAGAAGATCATATTTGAGTGTATTATACTGAATTAGTCTCATGAACCTCTTGATTTTGCTAGATGTTTTTGTTTCAGCTTTTGAAGAGGGTTTCTGTTCTGGCAAAAACATTAATCCTGGATTGTCTCAATTGAACTTTTGTGCACAATTTTTCTTTCTCAAGGGTAATGTAGTGGGTGACAAGCCCCTGGAAGTCCATGCTGCTTCAAATAAAGAGCAAACTCAGAAGTAGAATGCTACATCACCTGGCATCAAACAGGTAAAGGATAAAGACTAGTAATGATTTGTGGCTAAACATCAGAGTAACTTGGAAAAGCTGAACATTTGCAAAGTTTGACTTGCAGTTTTCTTCAAAATGATGAGGAAAACAGGGACAGATAATTTTATTTGTCCTAAAATTTGTCAAGAATATGTGTGCTCCTTAACACTATTTAAGTTAAGAACTGTAAATTCTTCATCTTTAGAGCATAACAAGTAAATATATGTCTGCTTGAAGGGTTCTGAATTAATTGAGGAAAGGTTCTGAATTAATTGATTAAATTAATTAATTGTGATTGTACTGTTGGCCTTTTATTTTCTTCTTCTCGTTTCTGCCTCCCATACCAAAAACCTCTTTGCCTTCTTTGTCACACTTGTATGAGTATTAGGGTGGGGAAAGAAACCTCTTCCCTGCTGGCAAGTTTTCTCTGAAGATTTGTCAGTGCCAGGGTACAGCATTGCCTTACAGCCTGTAACAGTCCACGATGTGCCTGACCTTTCATGTTAATGCAGCTCCCAAATGAGTCCTGTTGGATCAAAGGATGGAGCAAATGGAGGCAGCATTTCCATGGTCTCCAAGGCAGAAACTCGAGTTGAGATACCAGTTTTGAGTTGGCCTCGGGGCTGTGTTCTAAACTCAAGCAAGTCCTATGGTTACAGTTTCTAGAAAAGCAAAACAAAAACATACTCTTGACTTTTTTACGATGGTTTGGTTTCATAGGATAAAAATTGCTCTGTATTTGAGGCTTATTACAAATAATTATAACATAATTGGACATCATTTAGTGCAAATTGTCAGATGCCTGCTCTGTTATCAGTTGATAAAGAATTTCTCATCTGAACATGTTTTCTACTTGCTTCTCTTTCCCCTGTATTATTTTTGCATCATGTTAAAAATTTAGTTTTCATCAGAAAGTGATCCTGGCATTGTACAGACACTTCATCATTTTTGTATGCAGTATTCCATTCACCAGAATTTTTTTTTCCTTACTGCCAACTGTGTAAATAGAGTCCAGATCTGGCAAACTGCACCAATTTTTTTTCCATGCATCACCATCAGTCACTTATGTCTGCAGATGTGGTGGAATGCACCCATCTGCTGAGCAGCAGCATTCCACTGTTACATGGGCAGCTTTAAAAGAAAACCTAGATTTTAATGTTGGCTCCCTTGGTTTAATTGCTATAGCTGATTCTCACAATAGCAATGTGAGGTTGTTGACTGGCTGGTGTACTGAGTACCTTAGTTTTTCCTTTAGAGCTATGAATATAAAGTCTTTAAGAATACATGTTTTCCAAGTAGTTTGTAAGATAGTAATGTAAAATAAAAACTAAAAAAATAATTTGAGGATTTAAAATTTTTTTGTGTGTGTGTAAAGAATCCCAGTAGAACCAAGAAGAAGAAAAGCCTCTCTAAACTTCACTGAAATATTGTTGTGTTTATTGTCAACTAGAACAGAGCTACTAAATGATAAAAAACCAAGAAAAATGAACTTTTGCTTGTGACACTGCACAAATATCAAGGTTCATTACAAACAGAAATCCATAAATAGGTTTTATTTCCTTTTAGAATTTCATGCTATGAATATAATTTCTGTTAGGCCTTTATTCACTTTTTGAAATGTCAGCGTTTTGCTTCAGGCACATTTTCTGGTTTGAAGAAGGTTTTAAGAGAGTGAAGATAAATTGCCCAGGAGCTTGAAGTACCTGGGTGCTCCTGGTTTTGAAACATACGTGCTTCACCTCATGTTGTTTCTGGAGGAGACACATGAGGGGAACTACTGGATTTTTGACCTAGAGCAACCAGATGGTGAAAGTTCAATTGAGTATCAAGTTCAGCTGTTCTGCGGGGGTGGCAATTTGTTACTTGAGCTTGAAATGAAATCCAGTCATTTAACTCCATACCCAAGTCCACATGTTTTGTTGGATTTGGGTGATCCCAAAGGTTGGAGAACACTGCTGTGATCTTTGAAAAGATACATTTTTTTATTCTGGAGGAGATCAGTCTTGAAAGTCTCACTGCATTTTCAACTGTTGGTAATATTCCTAGTTGAACGTGGTTACTAATTTCCTCAATGATTTGCCACAGCATGGGTCTCTGAAATACGAATGGTCAGCCAGGGACAAAATCATATGGGGTTGAAGACAACAACATACTTCTCTTTTCCAAAAACCAACAGCACTGCACCTCCTTTATTATAGTTTGCTTGTCATCAAAAATTATATGCAAACTTCAGCTCAAACCACATCCCGCTGTGGAAGAAGCAAGCTTTAATTTTATCCAGCTGTTGTGTTTAGGAGTTGCACGGAAGTGACAGGGTTTTGTGTTTTTCCGTGAAGATAGCATATCACTCTGTTCCAGATCTGTATTTATGTAATTCCATTTCTTTGAGTTAAATTGCCCTAGTTTTACACCAGAGTAAGTAAGATTAAGAAAACATGCATTTGATGGGAATTTAAAAGAATTCTTTTTGAGAAAGTTGGTTTATTATACAAGATTCCAGTTGGTGTTTGGTTGCTGTGAAGTGTTCTTTCTCTTTTGTATTTTCGTTTAGTTCAACTGTGGGAATTGAGTTCTCTAGAACAGACATGATCATTAGTCTTCTAATGTCAGTAATATGAAGAGCTAAATATCTCTACTGCAAGCAAATTGGTGTTGAGAATGTTCCTCAGATTCTGATCAACTTGCCACATCAAAGAAAAAAAGTTATAGTTACACTTTAAAAATGGAAAGGAAAGGCTTGTGATAAATTTAATTCTACTTTCTCCCTCCTTCCCTCTCCCCCTTAACCTCTGTCCCCTTTCTTTGGTTATAGGTGAATAAAAATATAGATATGAGCAACAATTTCCCAAGAAAAAGATGAAAACCATCTGAATCTATTTTGAATGTGACTAATCTGCCTTCTGCCTCAGGACAGTCTGATGGTCTGCTGCTCGGGCTTCTGGTGTGGCTTCTGTGAAAGGACACTACGTGTTTTGGGTCAGTCTTGAGACTTCATCCTCTGTTCTGTGGTGGGACTCAAGTCTGCCCATGCTTGTCCCATTGCAGGATCAACATTGCAAGTAGCAAAAGCCCTCAGTCTCTTTATTATTTATATATAAAATAAAATTCCAGTTACAGAAAACGGTCCATTTTTTCCCCTCTTCCTGTCTTCTTTAAACTCACGGATGTGATGTTTGCACAATCTTAAAGGTTCTCGAGGTTACCAGCGAGGAAAGCTGAAAGTTGTAGCATGTTTTGGCTAACATGAGCTCATAGAATTGGGAATGGGAACAATTACAATGACTCTTGTGTTTTGTCTGAGTCCCCCCCTCCTTTCTATACAAGTGCTCTGCCTCATCAGTGCCAGCGGGAGGTGTGTAATGAAGCATCTGTGAGTTCCTGTCTGGTGGATGGATGGGAATGGAGCTGTTAATGCTTGTTCTTGTTTTTGCTTGAATGCGCAGCACAATGGGAGCCAGAACGTTACTGTGGTGGGAACGAGCTATAGAATAACTTGTCTGTTTCCTTATTCCCAGCCAGGGGAGGGGAGGAAAAAGTGATGTGGAGGGAAATACAAAAGGATTTCCAGCATTTTGAAATCTTTGCACAATGAAACCCTTTCATCATTTGTTGTCATTTCCACGAGTCTCTCTTTCGGGACTTGATGCATTACAAGTTACTGTAATCCAAGTAGCTCAGAGCATTTAAAGCTGTGTTGGTGAGCCTTAAATGCTCCTTAATTAATCAGTGAATATGAGGAAGGGGGGAAGGATGGAATGAAATACGTCTTTGTATGATATATTAACTTTCTAAAAAGAGCAGGGAAGAAAATACAAAGTAAATCATATTCAGAATGCTTTTAAGTATCTTTGTTATTGCATGGTTAGGTATTCCAGCTGATCATATTCCACAGACTTTTAGAGAAAAACAGACCTTGGCAATGCGAATGCCAGTCTGTGTGGGCATTGTAAAACAGGCCAACCCTTTTTTAGTACAGCCAATAAGGCATGTGGTTGCCTCAGGCAGAAAAACAGTATCTCCCAACATGTTCAGTGCATGTTTTTATGATTGTTTTAAGCTGGTAAAGATGTATGTTGATATAGGGAACTGAGTTCTTGCATGGGGTTTGGGAGGTGTGTGTGTGGTTTTGTTTTTACTTTAAACTTGCCAACATAGTTCAAGCATGCTTGGGAAGATCAAAGTAGTGTTTTTGTCAGCAGTGGAAAGGAAACTTGGGAAATAGAGCTGTAACTGCTCTGTTACACCACTCCTGTGGTACAAGCATTGATTTGTTTCTGCCCTTAAAGATAGTTCTTCACTTATGCATTCTCATATCACATAGAGAATAATTACCACAGAATTAGGAATACAGCTTTAGATGCCTATATTTTTTTCAGTTTCATATTATTTCAATATTTGGCATATGCCACATTGGCATTTAAAGATGTGATTAATTGGTAATTCAGTTATTTGTTTACATATACATGTGTGCATGTTTTTAAAATCCTGGGTTAAATAAATATCACTTAAATGCTTTTCACTTGATCACATCTTCATACTGCATATTTACACTGCTGCTTAAAAATGTCCCAAGTGATTGACATCAAAACAGAATGCTTTTATCTAGCAGGAAATGACTGCCTTCAAGCACCTGCATATACACATGACAAGGACATGGTTCCAAAATGTGAGCAAGACGGCCTTAGCTGGAATCCTTTCCCTATGTCTTCTGGTTTTTATCACTACAGGAAATGAAAAAAAAAAGGTTTCATGCTGGTAAGAGCCCAAGAGTTTGTGAACATTCAACTCTCTTGGCACAGACTTTCCTAATGAGGAGCAGGAGAGCAGCTGACCACTGTTGATGTGTATACATATATATATGTGTGTGTGTATGCACACATGGAACTAAATTCCTCATGCATATGTTATCTTTTGCCAGACTTTGCCTATGTGTATTACAACGTGGGCTAAAAATGGTATATTCTCCACCCAAGCTTCATGTTTGGTCGTCCTTCCACTTGAAGGCTTTTCGGCTTGGTAACTGGACTGTGTGCAGCTGAAACTGTGCTCTTCTCAGCAGCATCAGCGACAGTGGCTGCAGCAGAGGTTGGGGCCAGGTTGCAGTTCTCTCTTAAAAACACCGTCTTTAATCTGCAGCGTGTGAAAGTTGTAGAACTGGAGGTCATCAGAGTGGCTCTATGTTGGGATCAGGATTCTTGTAGGCAGCATGTCATGTGTCAGAAGTGACAGTGAGGCCTCTCTTTGCTAGAAGGAGCATCACCAGCCTGGAATAATCCAGTTAGCCCAGGTAAATATGTGCAATCTTGCAGCCTTCAAGAAATACACAGGATTTTGCCGCAAGTGTTCATTCCAAAACTCTGGTTTAGACTCAGTGCTCTGACTGCAGGAGGCCCCAGACACAGACTTCACAGCAGTCAAAAGTCAAATGTTTTGGAGCATTTGTCTTTGCATCTGTCACCTTCAAGGAGAACAGTAAAGAGCAGGATTGATGTGTAGGGAATTGCATTTCACCCCTTGAGAAAAAAGTGCCCTGGGAGTTTAAGGGACTTGTTACTGCTATTTGTTGGGAGAAAAACCTCAGTGTGAGCGCATTTGCTTCCAGACAAATAGAAACTGCTGCATGTGTTTCTTTTCCCCTTTTGGCTTTGTTGTGATTCTGTACCTTCCTACAAATTCTGAGCTACTTCTAAAGCCAGTTTCATCATAATAAACTGCTATTGACGAAGAGCATTTTGGCTGCTCAGGCATGCTGGGAAGGCCGGAATGACTTCCCGCTGGACCTTCCTGGATGCAGCCTCTCACAGCAGTGTTGGCTGTTGCACCTGGGTGGCCTGGCAGCTGCCCAGGTTAACCCCCTTCCAGAGGGGTTTTGACAGGTACAAAAGCTTCTTGTTTACAAGGAAAACACTTGATAATAACATCTAAACTACAAAGCAGAAGTTGTTTCAGCAGAAAAAAAGTTATGTTTCTAATTGTGCAACAACCCCCTGTCCTCCTAAGTCTGTACCACTAGCAGATTCTGGTATTTTTTGACTGTATATGGTTCTTAAATTGACTGGAGCTGGCAGCTTTCTTAGGGTCCCTGTGAAAAAAATGTTGGTATGTTGATGCAATTGGAGTGTTTTCTCCTATTTCAGGTCAGTGAAATTCATCACTGGCCATCTCTGCTTAAAGACGAAAGTCTGAGCTGGACTTGAAGTTCATGGATTCCTCCAGAGTGCCACTCTCACAGCCACGTTTTCAAGCTGGTGTTACTGGTAGCCATTGCACTGATGTTGAAAGCTGGTGAAATCAAAGGTGGGCTGAGGATGTCTCACAGATGGTTACCAGTCTTCTCCCTCTAAAAGATTCCTCCCTTCCTCTGCTCCATTGGAAATGTACCTACAATGCCTGCACTAGACTAAGCTCTCTTGACCCCTCCTTACCCTTTTTCTTTCTGTGTGTGTGTGCATTTAAAGGTCTAAATCTACCAACTAACACTCCAAGCCAGTCAGTCGCATGTGCTGTGTTCAGCTGTGGCAGGGAAGCTGGACAGTGCTCCATCACCAGCCCCAGTTACTGAGGCATGATCCTGTTACGGGTAAGCTTTGCTGGATCTTCTGGAGAGAGGGAGATCCCAGCAGCTTTATGTGCGCCTAGGAACTGCCAGCTGTGCCTTGTGATCCCAGAGTCTTTGTGCCCACTGTGAAAGGAGCAGGGGGGACAATGGGACAGCTTGGTCAGGGAACTTCTCTTTTTGTTTATTGTGTGAAGATAAACCTTCACAAGACTCAAGGATTTAATTTGATAGAGACTAAAGCTAAAGGATGCATTTCAGTCTGAGTGTCTGAATCTTGCTTGGCAAAGCTAACCTGAAGTTTGTAAGAGAGCCTATGAAGTAACAAGATGGGTCATTTGCTCCACGCTTTTTGGCCGAGGGGACAGATGCTGTGGCAGGAAGGCTGTTGGTGCAGTCCTTTACCCGCTGGGGCTATGTAGACAAGCGCTGGAGGGCTGCGGAAGAGCACCTCGTCTTGTTCCTGGGGCTCGTGCAATGTGAATTTTAAGGGAGTAGTGAGCTCAGCATGCCTGGGTAAAAGAATAACCTCACACGGAGAACTTAATTCCCTTCTGCTTTGGCCGTTACAGTGTGAAGCCACAGGACCTACCACGTCCCGTACCAAAGTCTGTCAAAATCCGCTGTTCTGTGTCTACTGCATCTGAATCTTCCATGTCTTTACCTGGAGTACCTTCGCTCAACTCCAGGGCGCAGCACCCGTGCCTTTGAACAAGTTTAATCGGTTTCTTTGAACTGAAAGTGAGCCACATCCAGCTCTTGGCCGGGAGTGCTGAGGCGCCCTGGAGCCCGCTGTGCCCCCGTTCCGCGGGCAGAGGAGGAGGGAAGGATGCCCCGAGCAGGGATGTGCCGCGGTGCTCCCTCCCTGCCAACTCACATCTTTACCCCAGGGACGGAGGAAAGCTCTCACTGCCCCAGCCAAGGGGGGAATGCTGAAACGCGAAGCCAGAAGTGTCTTCGTGGCTGTATGCACGTACCAGCTAGGGATCATAGGCAGGCAGCTGGAGACGGCCCTCACCACCACAGTTTTAGCCCCTTTAATTCGTATTGTTGTTGTTGTTAAAAACGGTGTACAGAAACAAGTTTGTATATCAATCCTCAGTGAAAAGGGATTCTTCCCTTCCCCCCCACTCCCTGCCCCAGATTAAGTTCACCAACGTCCTCTTTGAAAATTTAGCAAGCTTCAGACTCACTTCCTTTTGTCAGGAGACCTGAAAGAGCCATTTCCTGATTCGTACAGGGCTCTTGTATGCGCACACTAAGTGCTCATTCATGCCGTGAATCATAAAGGTAACCTCAGTTCAAAGCACTGCGCTGATACTTCGGCGTGGGACAAAAAAAAAAAAAGAAAAAAAAAAGAGTTTTGTGATTCAGCGCAGCGCGCTGGAGTCATCCTTTGCATTTACTGAGGAGCCGCGCCAGGGGGGTTTCGATCTTCTGTCTTAAAAGCATCATTTACAAACTGCCCAAACTAAAACCGGCTGGTGAAAGCATCAAAGCCAGCCTAAAGGATTATGTTTACTGTCGTGTGCCAGGCTTGACACATTTTTCATATCCTGACAGAAAGGAGGAATGGCATCAGGAGCTGCCAGTGAGCCAGGCTCGGCCCCGGCGGTGCCGCGCAGGGAACAAAGGCAGCAGCCCCGCCGGGACAGCTCGGGGCTCAGCACAGCGCCAAACTCAGTGAAGGTGCTGGAGAAAACTCAGCTCTGCCGGGAGCAAAGGACTCACTCTCCTGTCTGTGGTTCAGTGGGAGGTCAGTGAGGCACGGTCTGTTGTGTTTATCTCTCCTGTACTCGCCTCCGGGTTCATCTGACAATGAAAGGGATGAGCTGTTACTGGCTGGAGGAAGAAAGAAATGTGCACTACTCGCCTCTCTATCCCTGCCAAGAGGGAGAACGAGCCAATTCATACATAATATTGGACTCCTCTGCCATGTAGCAGCTTTTGCACAGCATCCAGCTGTACAAGGACACATCCCTGGGGTCAAACAACCTTTGGCTGTACTTCTGCCTTGATGGAGTAAGATCAGTATGATCTCTCCTTGTACAAAGAGAGCAAAATACACAGATGCTAAAATCAGCAACTCTGTTTTGACAAAGAAGAAAACAGTTAAGGGGAAGCAGGTTTAGTTTGTGGGAAAAAGAGGTAACATAAATGTGAGTGCATCCTCTTTTATGACCATAACCCTTCCTGAACTCTTAAAAAAGCCAGATATTCACTCATTGCTTTTTAGCATTATTGTTTTTACAGTATTGTCCTATTTGCAGATGAGGTTAGCCTGCTAAGGAGAGTCTCTTGTTTGAGGAATGTTAGAGGAGCAGTGGTATAAAATCACTCTCTGCCCTGGGCTAGCCAGCCCAGGGTGACTCACACCCAAAAGTTACAGAACTATGGGAGCAAAAAACCCAATTGATTTTAGGCTCCCAGTGGGTGAGGTAAAGTGCAACAGAGATGTGCAGAACTGTACATACCTCAGGCCACAAGTCTCTGAACTAAGAATGTGATGTGCTGTGCTCAAAGACTGATTTTTGTCCTGGAAGGCTACTACCATGAATAAATTCACATGTAAGTAAACTGCAATAAATAAAATCATAACCGCAAAGGAGGTGTGAGATGGTAATTTTAATTAGTAGTCTTGTGGGACTTCCTGTATGTTTGTATTTTCCTCCTGGAGTGAAATGCGTAAGAGGAGCAGTTTTATTTGCACAAGAGCTCTCCTCTCTGTGCCTGCAGCTGAAAGACTGCTCTGCCTGCAGGAAGGCTGAGGAGCATCGTGAGACCCATCTGGAACACCTGCCAGCTCCAGAGGGACGCTCCTGAAGAACAGGAGAATTCTGCAATGTCCTTTCTCACAGGAAAAGTGGGATTCTTTCTGGTCCATGCAGTGTCTCATTGCCAGGGTTTCTAGGCAGAAGATTCTGTAATGTTTTCATACTTGATTGTTGACTTAATTCTCCGCAATAACTTGTTTTCTCTCAGCTGTTTTGTCTCACTGTGTTTGTGATCCCTCTCTCTGGTGGACTTTCCTGGCTTTGCCCAGAGCACCGCCCTGGCCTGGGCATCCTGCTGAGGTCTTCCTTACATTTTTTCTCTCACCTCAGTAATTTTCTTGAGGAATTCTGGCACCTCATCATCTCTGCTTTCAGGGTTTCTCATATACAGATGTTTAAGCTCCTCATATATGGTTATCACTAGCAGCTTTTATCACTTTGGGATTTTGGAACAGTTTTTCCTTAAAGCCTGGTCAATTACTATTTCAAGAGCTGGAAAACAATAGGCTGACTTTTAAAAAAATGTAATTTGTTTTGAACATTGAGGTTTTGAGCCAGGTTAATTTTTAGTGATGATGGCTACGGCCCTGTGGCCTCATCTGACCCAGTACAGGACACGACAGCTCTGCACCACCATGTCTAGAGAACTCCTGGTGCTCCTGGAGCTCTTATTCCTACACATATGGGGTGTGGGGCTGCGGTGCTGGCACGGGTGCCTGCAGGTTGTCTCTCCACACTGGCATAGCAGCAGCCCCCTTGTGAGGAGGCTGCAAATCTGGGTGGCTGTTCCTAAAATCCTGGAAACAGCAGCTTTGCAACACTTCTGGTGCCCTGCACCCTGAAAGGGTGTTAGTGTGCCTTGCGTAACAGGGACCTATTCAAGGTTATGAATGTTTATTTATGAAGAGTGTTTGTTTTTCTAACATTCAGTTTCCTGCTCACGTGAAGGCAGCTACAGGAGACAGCTGTCCTGACTGGGAGAACATTGTGGTACCCTTGGCCAGGTGAGCTCCTCAAATGTGACCTTCCCTCCACAGTGAGTGCAGGATGGGGACAACAGAAAAAAAAAAAAAAGAAACATCAAAACAAGAGTGAGCAACTATGTGCACTGTGGTTTGAGAAGGGCACAGCGAAAACCTCCAGTGGATTTTTTAATGCACGCTCTCCATTGTTGATTTTCTCCCCCCAGTCATAAGGATTGGTTTCTTACCAATCCCCTTCTCCTTTCTGCCCTTTCCTACTCCCAGCTCAGCAGTACATTTGGAGGGCGCCACACACTTCTCCCCAGGTTAAAGCTTAAGGAATATTTTTGTGGGTGACTTCCAGCTGTGTGAGAGGAAAACCTGTTTCTCCAGGACGCACAAAGCTGGAGGTGGGCAGGCACCCAGCGATGCAGCCCTCCCAGCCCTGATTTCACTCAAGGTGCTACAGTAGCCCCAAAGTCTTGTTATTATATTTCACAATGAGTTTTCTTTTGACTCTTTGCTCTACATATTTTCTTTAAACATTTTGATGTTCAAACATTCAGACTTCAGGAAAAGAAAATTAATTTGAGGTTTTGAAAAATTTTCATAGAGAACAATTACTTGTCGCAAAAGGGCTCCTTGCTTCTGGGATGGAGATTTAGGCACTGATTTATTCATCTGATCTATTTAATTTGTCCCCAAAAAGGAAGGAAAGAGACAAGCAAAATTGTGTTTATAACAAAGAAGTTATCAGGCCCTTTCCAAGCATGCCTGTGCCATTACAGTGCCCTAATTCTCTTTATAGATTAACAAGCCCGAGCCATTGTTATCCTACTGAAAACATAAGTAGACACAACCAATACATCATATGATAATCCCAGTGGTGGGTTTTGGTTTTGGATTGGTTTTTTTGGATTGATAAACATTATTAAACACTTTTTTGGAAAAGTGCACCAAATGCTTCTCCTGGGCATTCCTGAAGGTTACCTGTGATCAGGCACAGCAGAGGTGAGGGTTTCCTGCCGATTGCCAAGTTACCTGGGCACTATTTACCTTCAGATGAGTCAGTGGGATGAGGGGTTGTCACAGGGCAGGGAAGGACAGATAAAACCTGGTGTTGCAGAGCCTCTGACTAAAAAGAAACTGGCAGGTGCCGGGTGCCAGACTGGAATTTTCAGGGCTCAGTTGCAGGAAGCGGGTGCTGCCGGCAGTGCTGGTGTGAGCTCACAGGGTCAGGCTGCACTGAGCCCTCTCATGAGGGGATGGCCCAAGGAGGGTGGTCCTGAGATGATGCTGAGCCCCCACACCCACACATCAGGTGACATGGGCGGCCCAGAGCTCCACAGGACCTCCTGCCTTTTCCGCAAAATGAAAGGCATGGAAAGAAGCCCAAGTGGCACCCAGCCACTGCCCTCCAGGAAAAGAGAGGAAGGCTCACTGTAAGCAACATGATTGCACTGGAGACATGGCTTGGCCATTAGTCAGCCCCACCATAGGATTCTGCGGGATGTGGGCTCTCCTCCCGTGCCAAAACCCCCTGGAACACCTCCAGGGAGGCAGCCAGCAGGTACCAGCTGGGGCTGCCAGTCCTTGCTGTGGGGACCAGGTCCTCACCCTGACAGTTCACAGTCAGGGACACATTGGGGTTCCAGGTGGAGCATGTCTTTTTTTGGCCGGACAAAGGACACAAAACATGGCACTTGGCTGCAATGGGCAGCAATTTCCAAAACAGAGGGTGTAGTACACACATCTAATTGGTGGTTGTAACTGTCTCTTATTTAATTCTCTAGTCATACAGTTGTCACAAGAATAAAACACTTAGAATAAATTATTTTATACAAAAAGGCAGTGTTTAGTGTGTTCAACACACCTTCTGTAGACTTCCTTGTGATTCAGAACACGATAAAAGTATTTCAGTTGGAAAGGACCTGCAAAGAAGATCTAGTCCAACAGCCTGACCACTTCAGGGTAATCAAAAGTCAAAGCAGATTGTTAAGGGCATTCTCTGAATGCCTCTTAAACACAGGCTTGGGCCATTGACCACCTCTCTAGGAAGCCTGTTCCAGTGTTTGACCACCCTCCTGGTAAAGAGGTTCCTAATGTCCAGTCTAAACCTCCCCTGATGATGCAGCTTTGAACCATTCCCACACATCCCACCACTGGATCCCAGGGAGAAGAGATCATTACCTGTCTCTCCACTTCCCCTCCCCAGGAAGCTGTACAGAGCAATGAGATTGCCCCTAGCCTCCTTTTCTCCAAACATTGAACAGAACTGGCCCTAAAACTGAGCCCTGAGGGGCACCACTGGTGACCAGGCAGATGTAGCTCCATTCACTACAACCCTCTGAGCCCTGCCCTTCAGCCAGCTTTTCACACAGCCCACTGTAATCCTGTTCATCCCACAGCTGGACATGAGCATTAGAAGTTCACTGGTACACCTTTAATGGAAACTACACAAAAAACTTATCATGATCAGGTGCAACTCAAGTACTATTTATGCACATTATCACTCAGGTACTGACTGTATTTGCTCTGAGTTAAGTAAAACTCCACTATATCTCTGTGGGAAAAGTCTTTTAACTACGGCTTTAACGGGACAGAAGAAGAGGAACTCACTCACACGTGATGTGAGTCACACATAACTCTGAGACTATGTGATTAAATAAACTACTCTGAAAAAAAGGGGATTTAGTTAATGGTGGCAGCTCTGCTGGATGTCCATGGAGGTTGTTCTCAGGTGTCACAAGGAGGGCTGATTTGAAATCAGCCCTGGACATCATCCTGGCTGTACTTGCCTGGCCTGGGGTGGTGGCCGAGTTTGCAATGTTTTGGTAAAAGAGAATCTCTGCAAAAAATATTGATGTTCCATGCCAGCTGTGTTGCAGAAAGCTGTTTTTGGGAACACCTGCTGCTTCACCGCAGGGCACTGTATTTCTTCACTTATAAAAGTCGGTGTGTGCTTTACCCCGTGTGCCAGGCCGCGGCCTGTCAGACAGGCAGCCAAGTGTGCTGCTATCCACGGGGCCATAACACACCCTCAGCCTGTCACGTTCCAGTCCAAAAGCCTCTTCAGACAAGGCACTTCCGTGTCTGAAGGAGAAGTTTGAGCTTCCTGTGATGCAGAACAGCTGCTGAGGGGGCCTGGCAGCTGAGCAGACCCACTGCCAGCCCTCCCCTGCCCTCAGCATGGCCAAGAGCCCGGGGAGGGACGAACCCACGCTTGCTCCCCACGTCTGCCTGTGTTTATCTCAGTGGGTTTCTCCTCCATCATGCTCCCACCATGGGCACACCCAGCCCACAGCTGTGACTCTGGCTGTGGTGTCCCAGCAGGCACGAAATCCCGACAGCCACAGCTCAGCCCCGCTGCAGAGAAGCTGCCTCGGACAAACCCAGGCTCCTCTCAAACACTGTTTGCCATGTCATGAGGCTGCTGGGGCTCAGCCTCCCTGGAAAAGGACGCAGTCTTGGCATTGGCTAGCACAGTGTGTCTCCGTGCGTGTGTTGGCAGGTGCTGAGCCTGCAGGTGTCCCCCATGCTGCAGCCAGGCAGGTTTTGCTGGCTGCAGTATCACCAGAAACAACACCATGAGGATTTGACACTTGGAGTTGTCTATGGTCATTTCCCCAGGCATCTGTCTCCCCCATGGAGTACTCGGTGTGACCTTCAGTGCACAGCGAGTGCGTGTGCACCAAGGGGTTGAGAGCTTCCAGCTGCTCATGGACACCTCCATGCCCCTCTGTCCTCTGCCAGCTCCCACAGAAACTCCTCTGAAACACCCTGCAGCACCTGTGACGAGCTTGGTGCTGTTTGGAGCTGTGTAAAGTAAGGCCACCATGGCTGAACTTGGAAAAGATCATGAAAGAGAAGGACCAGCTGCAAGTACCACTGTCCCCATGGTGCTGGGGCTTTGCACATGCAGAGCAGCCCAGCCAGCTGAGGGGCTGTGGCTGCACTCTGACAAGGGGTAAGGGCTGGCCCAGCACAGCCAACAGTATACTGGTGCTTCTAAACCTTTTATTGCAAGCTACACGTGCCTTAGGTGCATTTGTATTTGGGTTACATTCTGTACTTCTGTAAACAGGAGCACGTGATGCTTTATAACTTAAATGAAAGGACCATCACTTCTTGGATCCAAAAGTCTCAACAGCTTCTTTAAGAAAAAACAGGAGATAATGTTACATCCTCCTCTACACCTCTACTTGCTTTTAGACCTGTGTTAAAAGGACCTTTCACTTTTGCAGCCCTGTGCTTATTGCAGAAAGCACTCCAGCTGAGAAACCAGATGTCAGCCTGGGTAAGGGAAGCCCCAGCTGCCCAAACAGTGCTGGCACGTGGCTATGGGTGCCTAGAGGCAAACCTGGCCCTGCCTGGGAGTGAAGCAGGGATGTCTGACTATGTTGAGCTGCAGGGGTGAAAAGTACTTCGGCTTTTCACAGCAGAAAGTAATAGCTTGATGACATCAAGCTGAAATGGCAAATAAAGGAGCTCTGTGGTTCTGAGTCCCTGCAGGACTTCTGCAATCAAATTTCAAATTGTGGTGATGGCAAACCCAGCATGCAAATACAGAATAATTTTATTACTTTGTCCTGAGAAGGTAGTTGACTCATGCCTATAAATCCTGAGTATTTGCTTACGTAATTTATTTTTGTTTTCCTTTGGGATTCTTTAGCCTTGTCCTGACTTCACTGTCATTTGGACCAGCTGTACTTTGTAATGCAGTGGACTTTGGTTTATCACCCTGTTTTACAGTCTGGCAGCTTTACAGCTTTCAGAAATATGTAATTACATAAGATGGGTGTGCTTTCTTGCCTGGCTAAAGAACAGCCACTATCCCTCAAATTCTTAGCGAGTTTTGTTTTTGTTTAAAACTGAGTTAATAAGGTGTTATTTCTTTGATCCTAGCACTTGTTGCTGCCTCCACCTGCCAGTTCTGCCTGTTGCTCTTCAGCAACAAATAATTCCTGCTCCTACACCGCCAAATCCAGTACTTGCTAACCCATTGAGTTGTGGCTGATGACGTCAACGGGAGGTAAAAATAATCCAGAAATTATTAATGTATCCCAAGAATTTACCTCTCAGACTCCTGATTTTGTGAAATAAGTCTTCTAGTTTGTTCTGATTACATTATCTGGAAAGGATAAAGTCTAAACTGTTTCCCTTGATGCTGCTTCCTCTGTTGGGCGTGAGGCTTCCTGTGGCAGGCTGCGGTCAGCCCCTGCACCTGGCCTCCTTCAGTGCTGCAGATCTCTTCTCCTGCCTCCTTTTTAATTTACATTTTCTGCCCCAGTGGCAAAGCTACACCTCTCTACAGAGGTTATGACCTCCAGGAGTGGTGACTGCAGAGTTTGATCCAACCCTCTATGTTAGCTCTGGGAAAGACCCATGCACCTGCAACTGTAGCTGAAACACATTGAGGCTGTGGTCGGAAATGTTCTTGTACATTTGTGCTAGGCTGTGGCAGGAAGCTGACTGGGGCAGAAACCCAAATCCTATCATGTGAACTGATTGCAAAAGGCACGAGACTACAGACCAAAACTACGAGTCTTGTTTCCTCCTGCACAAGGTGTGTGGTGGTGTTTGTGTGTCGGTGACTCAAGTGGGCCAAATCTGGAAGTTCAGGGAGATCACAGAGAGCCCAGACTGGAGTTTGCTCATCATGAGAGCAATAAAGAAAGACTGTTCAAAGGTACCTTCATAGTGGTATCTGGGTATCCAATTGTAGTAACCAGCTTCGCAAAATCTCACCCTGCAGTTTTATCAGTGTGTTTCGAAAATAACACTGCAATATCCAGTTACTTGGAAGCACTGATGGGCTTTCATGTGGAATGCCACCACACCTCTCATGTTTTTTCTCTGTGTGGAGGAAGCTTTCTAGTAGGAATTTCAGGGATTCATGTGCCATCCCTGCACAACGGTTTCCTGAGAGGTGATTTGGAAGATGTAAAGCCACCTCATCATACTGTATAGAGGATGGGCACCTGGTTTCATCTTACCAAAGCACATTATTTTTAGTCTGTTTCAGTGGAGAAGGGAAACAGTTCAATAAAATGGTGGTTCCTTTTCCCTTTGAGTGGATGTGACCATCTGACACTTGCTATGTCAACAATTAAAATACGCAAAGTTCGAAACACAAATAAACAAAACCATTTTCCTGAGACCAGTTTCTGAACAGGGTGTTTGTTTTCCATCCTCTCAAGTTAATTATCCCTGGGGCTTTTTGACTCTGGCCTGGAGTAAATCTGTGAAAGGAAACCGAAACTGGTTTGAAGATGGAATTTCCTCCTCCTCACTCACTATTTTCAGCTGAGGTGTGTACCTGTGCTTTATTCTGTTATCAAACACAGAGTGTTTCTGATTGCAGAAAAAGTCAGAGCTCAGCAGGGCAAGGCCTGAGGGTCGGGAGAAGTGCATCTCCCAGGGCTGCACTGGTGCTGGGCTGTACTCCTGCCGCAGAGCTCACATCCACTGTCTTCAACCGCACACCCTCTCCTCCACAAGCTCCTTTTGGGGACAAGTCTGAGCTCCTGATGGGTTCTGAAGCCCTCCATCACGATTGTATTTACCAAAAACGGGCTGGACAGCAAAAAAAGTTAGCCAAGTCTTGGGGAGAGAAAGAAGAGTCCTGGGAGGGAATCTCTCCTGGATGGTGAAGTTAGAGCAGCCTGCTCACCACGCTCTCCACTTCCCCTCCCCAGCAGCAGTCACGGTGCTGCTTTGCCGCTTGGTTTCAGACAGGAGCTGAGGCCTTCCTTTAAATTGCAGCCACTTCTCTGAAACCTGAGTTCTAAAAAAAAAAAAAAAGAGAGAGAGAGAGAGAAAGGAAAAAACCCATTTTGAGCAATCCTGCCCAGGCAAGCGAAACAACCGAGCAGAGTCTGTTGCGTGAGGTGAATCATTTAAAGCCGGCAGGTTTCGTCCCTCGGCGCTGCCGTCCGTCAGTCCATGCGAGCGCTCCGGAGCTCAGCTTTTGCTCCCCGAGGGATGCGGAGAGAGAGGCCAGGGGAGCGAGCACTGTGAGGAGGAAGCCTGTGCAAGCTGAAGGAAACAAAGCTTCTGCTCAGCTCAAGGAAAGGGAGGCACGACTCACACCCCTGGGCTGGCCTGCAGCCCGGGGCAGCGCTGCCTGGCGGGGAATGACGCCGAGCTTTCCCGAGTCCCTCTCCATACGGAGCTGGTGTTTTCCCTGAGCTGACACCTCCAGGACGGCGACTCTCCCAAGGCAAAACACTACGTGCAGGAATGCAGTAAAGCCCCCACAAGCTTTTTCGGAGGAAAAGTTTGCATTGGCTTTTTGAATTACATCGACAGCGAAGGCGCTTTACGAGAAGAGGGGAGGGGGAAGGGTTGTTTTTCTCACATATATTTTGTTTTAACTTATGTAGACAAAAAAAGCCTTATTCCATGCCGTCGCTATGGCTACGGCCCGGATCATTGTGCAGGAGCCTGTGAACAGGAAAAGGCCAAGCGGAGAGGGGGCGGCGAGCCCGGCGCTCCCTCTGCTCGCAGCCGGGGACGGTCCTGACGCATCCTCCGGCCGCATGATTGTCCAAGGCCACCCTTCTGTCCCCTCCCGATGGGAATGCGGAAACCCTGCCATTGGGAAATGTTCCGCTGGCTGGCTCAGCGTGAGGAGAACTTCCCGGGGCGTGCGTTTGAGAGGGAGAGCGAGGAGAGGCTTTGCACCTCGGCTCCCTGGAGATGTTATCAGCGCTGGTAACAACTCGCTCCCTAACTCTCCCCCGGAGGCAGGCTCGCTGCAGCGGGGGAACAGGGCAGCGCTGGCTGACCTGCAGGCCACACGCCAGCCCTGTGCCTCTGCTGTGATGGGCTCCCACTGGTGGGACACCAGTGACCAGCTCACGGCCAGCTGGTATTGCTCAGCCCCCATCATATGCTGGCCCTCAGCTTGGCGCTGTGATTGTGGTCCGGGAACAGAGGAAAGTCACACCAGGTGAGGTTTCTCCAGCACCTAAAGCCACAGAAAACACTCTGCTGTACGTCTCAGTTGTAGTCCCAGAGTCACTTTGGTCCTCCCGTAGCTTAAGAAAAAGTAATTGAGGGAATTTAGAATTGGTCTTTTCTTGGCCCACGGCATTATCACGTCACTGTTGGAGACTTTCTTACCAAAACTGTGAGAATATTTCTGCTGGTTTTAAAAACCCTGCCTCTTAGTAGGATCTCAGCGAAAGTCGTATCTGAACGGTTGGTCCCTGTGTTTCCTTTCACGTGGGAATGTTTAAAATTATCCCCATTGGCTAGAAAACGTCTTCTCGTTTGGCAGTGCCTCACTTGTTTTCTGTGACTCCCTGAGAATCCATTCCATCAGAATTTGTTTAGAAAATGCAACGGTAAGCCACATTGGCAGAAGATGAACAAGATACGATAAACAATTTTAAATTGATTGAAAATTTGACTAAGCTGCTTACTTTCCTAATTATAATGCCTAATTAGTTAGCTTGTTCCATTTAGTCATGCAGCTTTGATAGCTTTATTGTGCTCCAGAAGTCTGGGGCCTGAGATTTAAGCAGGCCTGCCCTAGATATCTAATGAACTGTTAATTTCAAAATAAAAACACTCTTAAACTGCTCAATCACCTTCTGGTCTGATACACGGAGCCAGAAGCACCAGCTTAAAATAACTTTAAAACAGATTGCACTAGGACTGAGATGCAGTAGGTATGAGATGCAGGAGAGGAGATGAGTTGGTTAATGTAGCTCACAGAGTAACCAGTGAAGTTAGTACATCTTCACCAAGAAGAAGATACAACACCCGTATGCTCAGTGAGAGCTGCTGGAGACCATCTCCTCTTTCCCATTCTGCCTCCATCACCAGCTCTTGGGCTGGTTCCTTCCATAGGTTTGTTCTCACTTCCTTTGGCCTACTGAATTCCAGAAGAGTACAGGCTCAGCAAGGGAAGGCAGGTTTATAGCCTGGCATTTAATCTTCAGCCAAGAAAGAAACACAGATTTCCACGCCCCTTGGGTAGGAGAGGATTTGAGCCCCAGGCTCCTGTGTGTGGTATGAATGCTGTCACAGCTGCTGAGGTGCTGCACAGACAGGGGCAGTCCTGGAAATGGATGTTTCTTATGCAGAACCTGACCTGCTCAATCAAGGTAATTTTTGTGACAGATTCCATTCTCAGTCCAGCTGGAGTTTGTCCAGACAAGCACTGGAACTATATCACAGAACCACAGAATGGTTTGGGTTAGAAGGGACCTCACACACCATCTCCTTCCGACCTCCTCTGTGGTCAGGGATGCCACCCACTAGACCAGGTTGCTCAAAGCCCCATCCAGCCTGGCCTTGAATGCTTCCAGGGATGAGACATCTACAGCTCTGGACAACTTGTTCCAGTGCCTCACCAGCCTCACAGCAAAAATTTCTTCTTACTAGCCAGTCTAAACCTGTCCTCCTAGAGCTTAAAACCCTCTTACCCCTGAGAAAAGTCCCTCTCTAGCTTTCCGTAGTCCCTTTAGGTACTGGAAAGCTGCTAGGTCTCCTTGGAGCCTTCTCTTCTCCAGGCTGAGCAGCTCCAGCTCTCTCAGTCTCTGTTTATAGGAGAGGTGTTCCAGCCCTCTGATCATCTTCATGGCCTCCTCTGGACTCACTCCAGCAGGTCTATGTCCTTCTGATGTAGGTGACCCCAGAGCTGGATGCAGCACTCCAGGTGGGTCTCACCAGAGTGGAGCAGAGGCGCAGAGTCCCCTCCCTTAACCTGCTTCCCCACAGTGCTTTGGATGCAGCCCAGGACAGGGTTGACTTTCTGGGCTGCAACTGCACATTGCCAAGACAATATCGAGCTTCTTGTCCACCAACACCCCCAAGGAAGAGCTACCTTCTGCTGTCTTCTAAGAGCTCCTGTATTTTTTTATTAGTGTTCTCACTCTTGAAGCAACAGCTGACAGCCAAACCTCATACCTGGACCAAGCTGACACACTGCTGACTACACATCAGCTAAAAACAAAAACAAAACGGAAAATAAGAATAGTTTCATGCACAGCCGTTGGCCCTAGGCAGTGTCACCTTATTTTTACTATTAGTTCAGCATTTCCCATGGCTGAAGCACTCACTGCCCACTACTCTCTAGGACAAGGAAACATCTTCCATGTGAGACATGATTTATGCAGTGACCAACAGGTTTAAAACCTTGTTTTATTTAAACCAATTGATGTTACAAGGCAGCTAAGTCTCTTCCCTTCCTTTGAAGTGAAAGCAGTGCTGGCCAAAAAAAGCCTTTTATTGCAGGGTTACCAGAGAGCAAGAGGAGAGCAGCACAAAGCTTGCATGCACCCACTTTCACCATCAACTTACGAGAAGGGCAGACATAGTACTGCAAAGTTGTTAATTTGTTTCAAAGACAACTAAAAAAATTGATGAGCAGTATCATTTGCACCCACTGCTGTGCAAAGGCTTAAACAAACAAGGTTGGTTTCCTACTGCTTAACACAGTGGCTCAGCACAGCCACTGAGGCACATGAAGAAATGCTGAATCTTATCCAAAATCAGGTACAGAAACCTAAGCCACCAGAAGCATTTAAGTTCAGTGTTTTAAGGATCATATAATGGAGATTTTTGCATGGTTTGTAAATATACTTTTATTTCATGTGACCAGTCAAAACCAATTTCTGTTACTTAGGCTTTGAAACCACACCAGGATGCATCTCTCCCTCCAAGGCTTCTCCCTTCCAACTGAGGTGCTCTGCAGGTTACTGGAAGTCCCAAGCTCCAGATTTTCAGGAGTACCTTTCCAGAGAGCAGAAACCTAATTTAGGGACTCCAACCACACCTAAAAGTCTATGTCATAAGCCAGGATGCCCTGCACCACACAGGAAGCAGGGATTGATATCAAACCCTTTCAAAGACTCAGGTGCTCAGAACCTTGCCACCATGTCCCACAGGCACACAACTGCACTTTTATCCCACTGGGACCATGGTAAATAATTTCACTTGTGAGAAGGTTGAAGTTGAGTCTTTTATTAATTTGCATGTTATTTGATAGAAAACTTTAAGTGAGAATTAAAGTCAAAACTACAGCCATGAAATGAAAACACTATTTTATTTTTATAAAGGCAATAATTAAAACAAACCCTACCAGTGTGTACATTGTACACATTTGAATGACACTTACAAGAATGAAGTTTCCATATACAAGGATTACAAGCCCACACTGGTAAAGGATGCACACAAGCACATACTGGACTTCACAAATGCCTCAGCTCCAGATCACAGTACCAATTACTCTATGACCACACCTGCACTGCCATTATTAGCATCCACACTACTTTATTCCACTACAAACTGTACATACACAGAAAGCAAGAAGGAGTTTATTCAGAGAGCACATATATTTGCAGAAAGAATTTATTTGCTGGAATAATCTCTCACTCTTCTGCTGCCATCTTCAAGAGATACTCTTTGTCAATCTTGAAGAGCCTCCAGCCCTCCTCAGTGGACAGATCTGAGGCGCCCCTTCTCTTGTAGAACCTGATGGAGGGTTCGTTCCACTCTGCGACGAGGAAGTGCATGCTGCTGCAGCGGCACTTCACAGCCACCTGCAAAGCCAACGCCACACGGTCACAGCAGCCCGGGACACCCCAGGGACAACTGGCCACATTACTCAGCAACTGTGTATCACCACAAGTCACCAAAGCAGCCAACTGCAGCATTTCTCACAGCCTGCCAGACTCCAGGCAATGTTTTAAGCTGTCTAGAGTCCCGCCACCTCCTTTAATTCTTGTTTAGACTTAGTACTTAGACATACCTGACTCAAGTTCTTCAGAATTTCTGACCCAATACCAAGTCCTAAAAAACCAAAAAACAAGAAACTTAAGTTTTAAATCTACAGAATCCCTACGGGTAACAACTCATCTAATTCTGCAATAGGTACCTCTGTACTCAGCCATCACATAAAAATCTTCAAGGTACAGCAGTTTTCCAATCCATGGATCATAAGTGAAGTAATACATGGCAAAGCCCACGACGCATGTTTCTGAAACAAAGGGTGTAACTTCAGCTACATGGAATTTAAAAGGCAAAAATATTAAGTCTTACGTGCATGTTTAAACATACAGATTCTCTGGGACATGCAGACATTTGATAATAGGTTACAATTAAAAATGAAGTTTGCAAGTAAACACACAACTGAAAATACAAGTTCTGACAAATTTGTATTACCCTAACAAAAAAAGATTGCCCTGTCCATACCCTGAAATCCTCAAAAACACTGTCATAGTAAGTGTTAACACAGCTGTTTTTCCACAAAATAATGCACACCCTACTGATTAATTTCCAGTCTGGAATACAAGTAAGAACTTCACACAGCAGCTCACAATCTAAATGATTGCCCCAGCTCTGCTGCCTTAGGAGTAGTCTGTCAAACCCTGAAGAACACTGATCTTTCTGTGTACATTCCTCAGCAACTACTGTGCCAGAAGGCCTATTTGCAGGCCACCTTTACAGCAGCATTTCAACTTCACTTATGCTTCCACTGAGAGCATTACACTGTTTTCCTTATCCTCAGCCCCATGAAGTCAAGGGAAGCGAAGCTACAGCTTTAATTATAATTCTGTGGCTCAAGAGAGAAGAGAAACCAACTCTTCCAGCAACAGCCCACTCAAACATAAACCCTGAGTATTTTAACTACATTTGCCATAACACTCTGCACATACTGTAAGAGAAGCGTGCAAACAGGTTTCTGTCATCTACTGTGTCTTTGGTAAAGGTTTGGGAGTAGCACTTGTCCCTGTAGACCTTACCTCATATTATGATCATCTACTTTATTGTGTAACGGATCTTTTAGTTACCTCCCCGCCCATCCATGTACACAGAAGGGCCATGTACATGGCGAAGCTAGAGACTGTAACCTGAAGATTGGGGACAAATTAAAGAAAAAAATGTGATTCAACAGAATTACATAAAGGTAAGTCAGGGTCAAACAAGAAAAGCCATTTAATTAATTGGAGTCAAGCATATTATGTTATACCTGATCTCCCATGCTTCCAGGATTAGCAACCACTTCAGCAGAGCATCACTACACATTACCGAATTTTACCAGTTAGCCTACTCCTCCTACCCCAGTCCACTAGTGAAACCTCATCTACAATTGTTAATATTAGGCAAATGATGCTTCCGTGTATTTAGCGTCCAAAAGCAAGTATCAGGAAGTCTCACCTTCAGATGACCACTGGTCTTTCGGCACTTCTGCAACCAGACAGTGGTAGAAAGGGTGCTCGCCAAAACCATCCTCAAGCAGCTCTAGAAAAGCAGAATACACGCACACTTGAGCCACAGGCACTGTCACTCGGCCACCAACCGGCTGAGCTCTTGCTGCCTCCGTACCTTTCTCAGTTAGCACCACTTGGTCCTCCATGTCCTCGTATTTCGCCAGTTCCTGGAAGAGAAGGAGGCTGTGAGCGGCCTCTCCCCGCCCCCCCGCCCT